>JAKCPB010001357.1:0-182679 GCA_021442155.1 Cymbidium sinense
AATTAACTAATGAAACTAATAAAACTAATAACTGATAAATAAATAAAATAAATAGGCTATTAATGAAATAATACTAAACAAATAAAAACTAATATTAAACTAAAACTAAAACTAAAAACATAATAATAAACTAAAATAAATAACCAAACTATTACTAATAAAACTAAAATAACTAACACAAATAACTAAAAAAAGCTAAATAACTAACACAACTAAATAACTAATTAAACTAACTAAATAAACCTAATAACTAAACCTAATAACTAATAATAACTAATAATAACTAGTAATAACTAATTAATAACTAATAATAACTAAATAATAATAACTAAAAACTAAAACTAAACTAATAGCTAATAAAACTAATAAAACTAATCTAATTAACTATTAACTAAAACTAAATAATAATAACAAGTAACTAAAATAATAATAAAACTAATTAATAATAAAACTAATAACTAAAAACTAACTAATAACTAATAATAACTAATAATAATAATAATAATAATAATTAAATAACTAATAACTAATAGCTAAACTAAAACTAACCTAATAACTAATACTAATTACTAATAACTAAACTAATAACTAAACTAACTAATAAATAAACTAATAAAACTAAATAACTAATAAACCTAAATAACTAATAACTAATATATAATAACTAATAACTAATAACTAATAAAAAATAACTAAACTAATAACTAATAAATAATAAAATAATAAAATAAAACTAAAAAACTAAATTAAAAAACTAAAACTAATAACTTACTAACTGATAACTAATAAAAACTAATAACTAAAAAAAATAACTAATAGCTAAACTAATAAATAAATAAATTAACTAAGTAAACTATAACTAAGAATAATAATTAAACTAATAACTAATAACTAATAATAAAACTAATAAAATAATAATAACTAATAAAATAATAAAAGAACTTAACTAAACTAAGAACAAATAATTAAACTAATAAACTAAAAACTAATAACAAAAATAACTAAATTAATAACTAATAAACTAAAAAAAACTAAATAATAAGCTAACTAATAAACTAAAACTAAACTAAATAAATAACTAAACAATTAACTAATAACTAACTAATAATTAACAATAACTAAAAATAACTAACTAAATAAATAATAAAATAACTAAAATAAAACTAATAATAATAAACTAAATAATAAAATAATAAACTAATAAACTAACTAACAAATAATAATGAACTAACTAGTAAACTAATAACTAATAAAACCTAATAAAATAATAACAAAAATAAAACCTAAAACTAAATAACTAATAATAATAACTAAACTAATAAACTAATAATTAAAATTAAATAAAATAATAATAAATAACTAACTAATAATAAATAATAAATAATAAACTAAATAATTAAACTAAAACTAATAACTTAAATAAAATAATAACTAATAATAACTAAAATTAATAACCTAATAACCAATAATAACTAAATTAATAACTAATAAATAAACTAATAATAACTAAAAAAAACTAACTAACTAATAACTAATAAAACTAATAAACTAGTAACTAATAACTAATAATAATCAACTAACTAAAAACTAATAAAAAATAACTAATTATAATAACTAATAATAAACTAATAAACTAAATAATAAAAATAACTAATTAATAATAACTAATAATTAATAACGAATAAATAATAATAAAATAACTAAACTAATAACTAACAAATAATAATAAACTAAAACAAAATAACTAAACTAATAACTAAATAACAAAACTAATAAACTAATAACTAATAACTAATAATTAATAATAACTAATAACTAATAAAACTAACTAAAATAACTAAACTAATAACTAAATAACTAAACTAATAAACTTATAAAAACTAATAACTAATAATAACTAGTAAAACTAATAACTAATAACTAAACTAATAAACTAATAAAAATAATAAATAACTAATAATAAACTAATAAACTAACTAATTAATAAACTGAACCAGTAAATAAACTAACTAAAAACTAATAACTAAAACTAAACTAATAAAACCTAATAAAACAAATAAAATAACTGACTAAATAACTAAATTA
This sequence comes from Cymbidium sinense, assembly GCA_021442155.1. NCBI lineage: Eukaryota > Viridiplantae > Streptophyta > Magnoliopsida > Asparagales > Orchidaceae > Cymbidium > Cymbidium sinense. Next base: position 2,086 of record JAKCPB010001357.1, read on the forward strand.
TAATAAACTAAATAACTAAAAAATAAATAACTAAACTAATAAACTAATAACTAATGACTAAATTAAAAACTAAACTAAACCTAATAACTAATAACTAAACTAATAATAAACTAAAAACTAATAACTAATAAAACAAATAACTAATAAACTAATAACAAAATAACTAACTAATAACTAATAACTAATAAAATAACTAACTAATAATAACTAATAAACTAATAACTAACTAACTAATAAAACTAAATAACTAACTAACTAACTAATAACAACAAACCCAAAAATAAAACCAAACTAATAAAAAATTAAACTAAATAACTATAATAAACTAATAACTAAAAGTAACTAATAATAAACCTAATAAATTAAAAAGATAACTAACTAAACCTAAAACTAATAAACTAATAACTAAACTAATAGCTAATAATATCTAATAAAACTAATAAAACTAACTAAAAACTAACTAACTAATAACTAATAAACAAACTAATAACTAACTAAAAGCTAATAATAACTAATAACTAACTAACTACCTAATTAAAACTAATAACTAATAACTAATATTAAAAAATAATAATAAAAAAACCTAATAATAGTAACTAACTAAAACTTTTAAAACTAAACTAATAATAAGTAAACTAATAAACTAATAAACTAATAATCACTAATAACTAATAACTAATAACTAACTAATAACTAATAATAAAACTAACTAACCACAAATAAAAAACCAACAACCAACCAATTAATCTAATAAATAAAAACTAAAAATAATAAACTAATAATTAATAACTAAAAACCTAACTAACCCTAACTAAAAACTAATAATATACTAATAAACTAATAATAACTAATAAAACTAAATAACTAAATAACTAAAATAATAACTAATAATAACTAAACTGAAGCTTAAATAACTAACTAAACTAAAAACTAATAAGTAACTAATAAAACTAATAACAAATAAAAACTAACTAACTAAACTAACAAATAAATAAATAACTAATTATAACTAAAACTAAATAACTAAACTAATAAACTAATAAAATAAATAAATAACTAAGAACTAATAATAATAAATAAACTAAAAAATAATAATAATTAAACTAATAACTAATAAAACTTACTAATAAAACTAACTAAACTAATAACAAATAAGTAACTACTAATAACTAACTAAAATTAATAACTAATAATAAATTAAACTAATAACTAATAATAAAAAACCAAAAACCAATAAACTAAACCAATGAACTAATAACTAATAATAATAATAACTAATAACTAAACTAATAACTAACTAAAAACTAAACTAAATAATTAACTAAAAATAACTAAACTAATAACTAACTAATAATAATAACTAAACTAATAACTAAACTAAAAACTAATTAACTAATAACTAACTAATAACTAAATCTAATAACTAAACTAATAATAAAATTATAACTAATAACTAATAAAAATTACTAAACTAAACTAAGAAAATAATAACTAACTAGTAATAATAATAAAACTAAAACTAACAAACAAATAATAAATTAATAATTAATAAAAAATATAATAATAACTAATAAACTAAATAACTAACTAATAATAATAATAATAATAACTAAATTAATAAACTAATAACTAATAATAACTAATAAAACTAACTAACCAAATAATAAAAAACTAATAAAACTAATAAACTAATAATAACTAACTAACTAATAACTATAAAAACTAATAACTAAACTAATAAATAATTAACAAATAACTAATAAACAAATAACTAATAACTAAAGTAATAAAACTAACAAACTAACTAATAAATAACTAATAATAATAACTAAAACCTAAATTAATAAACTAATAAATAATAACTAATAACTAATAAAACTAAATAACTAACTAATAACTAACTAATAACTAACTAATAAACTAACTAACTAATAACTTAAAACTAATAAACAAATAACTAAACTAAAAAACTAAAACTAATAAATAACTAACTAATAACTAAACTAACGAAACTAATAAACTAATAATAACCTAGTAACTAATAACTAAACTAATAACTAATTACTAAATAATAACCTAAAAAAACTAAAAATAAATAATTAAACTAATAATTAATAAACTAATAAAATAACTAAACTAATAATAATAAAACTAAATAAAATAAACTATCTAATAATAATATTAATAATAATAACTAAACTAATAACTAATAATAACTAAAAACTAACTAATAACTAATAATAACTAAACTAAATAACTAATAACCAAAACTAAACTAATAAATTAAAAAAACTAATAAACTAACTAATAACTATAAAGTAATAAACTAATAACTAAATAAACTAATAAACTAATAATTAAACTAAAATAAAACTAATTAATAATAACTAAAAAAACTAATAATACCTAAACTAGTAAACTAACTGATAACTAACTAAACTAATAACTAATAACTAATAAAACTAACTAATAAACTAATAACTAACTAAACTAATAATAAAACTAAATAATAAACTAATAATAACTAAATAACTAATAATAATTAACTAACTAATAACCAATAACCAATTAATAATAACTAATAACCAATAAATAATAAACCAATAATAAAAACCAATAACTAATAACCAATGATAATAACTATAATAAACCAAAACCAAAAAACCACTAATAATAATAATAATAAACTAATAAATAAACCAACAACCAACAATAATAATAAAACTAAACTCATAACTAACTAATTAATAAAAACCTAAATAACTAAACTAACTAAATAACTAATAATAATAAAATTATTAATAACTTAAACTAATAATAAATAAACTAAAGACTAACAAATAATAACTAGAACCAATAAAAACCAAAACCAAACCAATAATAATAACCAACTAATAAAAAAAACTAAACTAATAACTACTAAAACTAACTAATAAATAATTAATAAAATAACTAAACTAATAACTAATAATAACTAATTAGTTAATAAATTAATAATAAACTAATAAACATTTAACAAATTACTAATAATAACTAATAATAATAAACTAAATAAACTAATAATAACTAACTAATAAACTAAATAACTAACTAATAATTGATAAATTAAAAAAACTAATAAAATAAATAAACTATTAAACTAATAATAATAGTTAAGCTAATAACTAAAATTAACTAACTAACTAAAATAAAACTAACTAAAATAATTACTAATAAAACTAACTAAAACTAAAAACTAAACTAAAAACTAAACTTAATAAACTAACTAAACTAATAATAATAACTAATAACTAATAACTAACTAATAAATTAATAACTAACTAAAAATAACTAAACTAATAAACTAATAAAACTAAAACTAACTAATAACTAAAGTATTAACTAAATTAATAACTAATAACTAAATATAAGAACTAAATAACTAACTAATAATAATAACTAATAAATAAACTAACTAACTAAACTAAAAACCTAATAACTAAAATTAAATAAATAAACTAATAACTAATAAAAACTAATAAAAATAATAATAATAACTAAACTAATAAATAAACCTAAATAATTAAACTAACTAATAAATAAACTAATAAACTAAAACTAAATAAATTAACTAACTAATAACTAATAACTAATAAAAACTAATAACTAATAATAATAAAAACTTATAAAAAATATAACTAATTAATAACAAACTAATAATAATAAAACTAATAACTAAATAACTAATAAACTAACAAAACTAAAAGAAACTAATAAACTAATAACTAAAAAAAAGTAATAACTAATTATCTAAATAACTAAATAAAACTAATAACTTAACTAATAAATAACTAAAATAATTACTAATAACTAAAACTAATAATAATAACTAACTAATAATAACTAATAAGAAACTAACTAAATTAACTAATAACTAATAAACTAAACCTAATAACTAATAATAACAAATAATAACTAAACTAATAACTAAAAAACTAAATAACTAATAAACTAATAATAAATAAACTAACTAACTAATAAAACAAAAAACTAAAACTAATAATAATAATAACTAACTAATAATAATAATAAACTAAAAAACTAAATAAAATTAATAAACTAAAACTAAACTAAATGACTAACTAAACTAATAACTAATAACTAACTAAATTACTAAACTAAACAAATAAGTAATAATAAATAAAACTAATAACTAATAATAATAAACTAAAAAAGTTAATAACTAAATAAACTAAATAACTAAATAATAACTAAAAACCTAAACTAATAACTAATAATTATAATTAATAACTAATAAAAAATAAAAAAAAAATAAACTAACTAAAACTAATAACTAATAATAACTAAACTAATTAATTGATAAATAACTAATAACTAAACTAATAACTAATTTATAAAATTAATAACTAATAATAATAATTAAAAAACTAATAAAATAATAACTAATAACTAATAATATTAAACTAAAACTAATAACTAATAAAACAAACTAACAAATAATTAAACTAAACTAATAACTAACTAAAACACTAAATAATAAATAAACTAAAAAACCTAATAAAGAAATACCAAATAACTAATATAAAAACTAATAAACTTAAACTAATAATAACTAATAATAACTAATAAAACTAATAAACTAATAACTAAACTAATAACTAATAAACTAATAAATAGTAAACTAGTAACTAATTAAAATATACTCATAAAAGTAATAAGTAATAATAACTAAACTAATATTGAAATAATAAAAAACTAATAAGTAATAACTAAGTAAAATAAATAAACTAATAAACTAATAAACTAAAACCTAATAAACTAAAACCTAATAAACTAAAACCTAATAAACTAAACCTAAATTAACTATAATAATAATAATAACTAATAAATAAAGTTATTAGGTTTATTAGTTAGTTAGTTTTTAGTTTAGTTATTAGGTTGTTTTATTTATTCTTTTATTATTAGTTTTATTATTTAGTTATTTTGTTTTATTTATTATTTAGTTTAGTTATTTATTATTAGTTTTATTATTAGGTTTAGTTATTATTTTAGTAAAGGTTATTAGTTTTATTAATTAGTTTTATTATTATTGGCTTAGTTTAGCCATCATTATTTAGTAGTTTTATTAGTTAGTTATTTAGTTATTGGTTTTAGTTATATTTATTTTATTTAGTTATTTTATTAGTTTAGTTTATTAGGATTTTATTAGTTTTATTAGTTTTATTTAGTTATTTATTATTAGTTATTTTATTAGTTAATTATTTAGTTATTAGTTATTATTAGTTATTAGTTTTATTAATTTTTATTAGCTTTTTATTTTTGTTTTTAGTTACTTTAGTTTTAGTTATTAGATATTATTATTAGTTAGTTATTATTAGTTATTTGTTATTAGTTAGTTAGTTTAGTTTTTTTAGGTTTTATTAATTATAAGTGGTTTTTTTAGTTTAGTTAGTTATTAGTTTATTATTAGTTTTATTATTATTAGTTATTAGTTTAGTTATTATTAGTTAGTTATTAATTTAGTTAGTTAGTTAGTTATTATTTATTATTAGTTTATTATTATTACTATTATATTTAGTTAGTTAATTATTAGTTTTTAGTTATTAGTTATTATTAGTTATTAGTTATTTTATTTTATTATTTTATTATTTTATTATTTTATTAGTTATTGGTTTAGTTAGTTTATTTATTTTATAATTAGTTATTATTAGTTATTATTTTATTAGTTTTAGTTATTAGTTCTTTATTAGTTAAATATTTAGTTATTTTATTAGTTTTTTTTAGTTTGGTTATTATTATTTAGTTTATCGCTTATTAGTTTATTAGCTTTAGTTATTAGTTATTAGTATTTTATTTAGTTATTTAGTTTTACTTATTAGTTATTAGTTTTATTAGTTATTTATTTATTATTATTATTATATAGTTATTTAGTTTATTTAGTTAGCTAGTTTATTAGTTAGTCATTATTAGTTAATTTAGTTTCTTTAAGATTTATTTAGTTATTATTATTAGTTTATTATTTATTATTTATTATTGTTTTATTAGTTACTAGTTAGTTATTATTAGTTATTTTATTAGATATTACTTTAATTATTATTTAGATTTTTAGTTATTTATTAGTTAGTTTAGTTTATTAGTTAGTTATTAGTTTTAGTTATTAGTATAGTTATTTGTTATTAGTTTTATTAGTTTTTATTAGATATTAATAGTTAGTTAGTTTAATATTAGTTTATTTATTTTTTATTTAGTTATTAGCTTAGTTATTCTTTTAGTTATTATTAGTTTATTAGTTTTATTAGTTTTACTAGTTATTATTAATTATTAGTTATTATTAGTTTAGTTATTATTATTAATTATTATGTTTAGTTATTAGTTATTATTAATTATTAGTTTATTATTTTATTAGTTAGTTATTAGTTTAGTTAGTTTATTAGTTTAGTTTTTTTAGTTATTTAGTTAGTTTTTTATTAGTTATTAGTTTATTAGTTTTTAGTTATTAGTTTTGTTATTATTATTATTATTATTATTTTAGTTATTATTTTTATTATTATTAGTTAGGTTTAGTTTTATTAGTTTATTATTAGTTAGTTTCTAGTTTTAGTTACTTTTAGTTAATTATTAATTTTAATTATTAGTTTTGTTTTGTTTTTTAGTTATTAGTTTAGTTTTATTAATAGTTAGTTATTAGTTTTTAGTTATGTTTATTAGTTTTAGTTAGTTATTAGTTCGTTAGTTTGTTAATTATTAGTTTAGTTATTTGTTATTAGGTTTTAGTTGTATTAGTTAGTTTAGTTTAGTTATAGGATTTAGTTTTTTAGTTAGTTAATTTCTTAGGTTATTAAGTTTTATTAATTTTTATTAGTTAGTTAATTTTATTAGTTTAGTTTCATTTTATTATTAGTTTGGTTAGTTTAGCTAATTTATTTAGTTAGTTTAGTTTAGTTTTGTTCATTTAGTTTTATTATTAGTTTGATTATTAATTATTTAGTTTAGTTAGTTAGTTTTATTATTTATTAGTTTTTATTATTTTTATTTAGTTTTAATTAGTTTATTTTATTTGTTATTTATTTAGCTATTTTCTTCATTAGTTATTATTAGTTTAGTTTTATGTATTATGTTTTAGTGTTATTTATTTTATTTATTTATCAAATTTTAGTTTTAATAGTTATTTAGTTTTTTAATTATTAGTTTGTTTTTTTAATTTTTAGTTAGTTTTATTAGTTTTTAGTTATTAGTTTTATTATTAGTTATTAGTTATTTTTAGTTAGATATTAGTCATTTTTTAATTAGTTTTTAGTTTTATTAGTTATTAGTTTATTAGTTATTAGGTTTATTAGTTATTATTATTATTATTAGTTAGTTACTAGTTTTACTTTTTTAGTTTTATTAGTTTTATTAGTTATTAGTTAGTTTAATTTTTTATTTTATTATTAGTATTTAATTTATTAGGTGTTAGTTTTTTAGTTTTATTAGTTAGTTAGTTAGTTTAGTTAGTTTATTAGTTATTAGTTTAGTTTTTAGTTTATTATTAGTTTATTATAAGTTATTAGTTTATTAGCTTAGTTTTTATTAATTTTATTATTTTTTTATTATTTATTAGTTTTTATTTTATTAGTTCTCAATTATTAGTTTTATTGTTATTAGTTATTATTAGTTTTAATTATTAGTTTTAGTATTAGTTTATTATCATTAGTTTTATTATTTAGTTATTATTATTATTATATTATTATTATTATTATTATTATATTATTATATTATTATTATTATTATTAGTTATTTTAGTTATTATTAATTATTATTATTATTATTAGTTTTAGTTATTTTTTAATTATTAGTTTATTTTATTAGTTAGTTTTAGTTTAAATCTTATTTGTTTTTATTAGTTGGTTTTTATTAGTTATTTATTTGTTAGTTTAGTTATTAAGTTTTAGTTACTATTCTTTATTAGTTATTATATTTATTATTAGTTTAGTTATTATGTTTATTTATTATTAATATTTACTATTAGTTTATTAGCTATTTCTTCATTAGTTTATTTAGTTATTATTATTAGTTTATTAGGTTATTAGTTTTAGTTTATTAGTATTATTATTAATTTTTATTAGTTTTTTAGACTAGTTATTATTTAATTAATAGTTTTTAGTTATTAGTTAGTTATTATTATTAGTTATTAGTTTTTATTATTATTTAGTTATTAGTTTAGTTATTTTTAGTTTATTATTATTAGGTTTTAGTTTTATTATTTAGTTATTTATTAGTTTAATTTTATTAGTTTTTCATTTAGTTTAGTTATTATTATTGGTTTTATTTATTTATTAGTTAAAGTTACTTTATTATTAGTTTTATTAGTTACAGATATTACAATTATTAGTTATTATTTGTCTTTTATTATTATTAGTTTTAGTTTAGTTATTATTTTTAGTTCGTTATTAGGTTTAGTTAGCTATATTAGTTATAAGTTTATTAGGTTTTTAGTTATTATTAGTTTTTATTAATTTTATTAATTATTTTTTATTATTATTTAGTTTATTAGCTATTAATTAGTTATTATTAGTTAGTTTATAATTATTATTATTATTATTAGTTATTATTAGTTATTTGTTTTAATTGGTAATTTTTATTAGTTTATTAGTTTATTAAGTTTTAGGTTTAGTTTTGTTATTATTATTAGTTTTTATTAGTTATTAGTTATTATTTATTAGTTATTAGTTTTTAGTTTATTATTATTTATTAGTTTTATTTAGTTAGTTTATTATTAGTTTATTAGTTAGCTTTTTTTTAGTTTTAGTTTATTATTAGTTTAGTTATTATTAGTTTAGTTTATTATTAGTTTTTATTAGTTTTTAGTTATTACTTAGTTATTAATTTATTATTAGTTAGTTAATTATTTTGTTATTATTAGTAATTTATTTATTATTAGTTTATTAGTTATTAGTTTAGTTAGTTTAGTTAGTTTTTTATTAGTTTCAAATTATTAGTTTATTATTATTATTAATATTATTATATTTTTATATATTAGTTATTAGTAATTAGATAGTTTTAGTTAGTTTTTTAGTTTATTAGTTAGTTTTTTTAGTTATTAGTTAGTTATTTGTTTATTATTTTAGTTATTAGTTTATTAGTTAATTAGTTTATTCATTATTAGTTAGTTTAGTTTATTAGGTTTTATTAGTTTTTATTAGTTATTTAGGTTTTAGTTTAGTTATTAGTTTAGTTAGTTTTTATTTAGTTTAGTTATTAGTTATTTTATTATAGGTTTATTAGTTTTATTATTATTATTATTTATTAGTTTTAGTTTTTTGTTATTATTAGTTTAGTTTTCTTTGTTTTTTTTAGTTTTTATTATTAGTTATTAGTTTTTATTAGTTATTAGTTTAGTTAGTTTAGATTATTTATTATTAGTTATTATTTATTATAGTTATTAGTTTTAGTTGTTTTATTTATTATTATTTTGTTTTATTATTATTATTATTTATTTATTATTAGTTAGTTAGGTTTATTAGTTATTATTATTTTAGTTATTTAGTTATTAGTTTTTATTTTGGTTATTAGTTATTAGTTATTATTTATTATTATTTTAGTTATTATTTTATTTATTATTATTAGTTTATTTATTATTAGTTAGTTATTTAGTTATTATTAGTTTATTAGTTTTATTAGTTATTAGTTTATTATTTATGGTTATTTAGTTTATTAGTTTAGTTATTATTATTATTTTATTATTTGTTTAGTTATTTTTTATTACTATTAGTCATCATTATTATTAGTTTAGTTATTACTACTTATTTGTTAGTTAGTTATTTTATTTTAGTTTATTAGTTTTTTTGTTTTAGTTATTAATTATTATTAGTTATTATTAGTTAGTTTTATTATTATTAATATATTAGTTAGTTAGTTTAATTATTATTATTAGGTTTAGTTTATTATTATTAGTTTTATTTATTAACATTTTAGTTTTATTATTATTATTAGTTATTTTTATTAGTTTTATTAGTTTTAGTTATTTATTTTTAGTTATTAGTTTTATTAGGTTTTTAGTTTTTTATTTTATTTTATTTATTTTTTAGTTTTATTAGTTTATTAGTTAGTTAGTTTTTATTTGTTTTATTAGTTTAGTTAGTTAGTTTATTTTAATTATTAGTTTATTATTTTTTAGTTTATTATTATTAATTTTTAGTTTATTAGTTATTATTAGTTTAAGTTATTAGTTTTTTATTAGTTATTATTATTAGTTAGGTTATTTTACTAGTTATTAGTTTTAGTTTAGTTATTTAGTCATTAGTTTTAGTTTTTAATTATTAATTAGTTATTTAGATATTTATTAGTTTTATTATTTAGGTTATTATTTTAGTTTATTAGTTATTAGTTTAGTTATTAGTTTTAGTTTATTAGTTATTAGTTATTAGTTTTAATTATTAAGTTTTAGTTATTAGTTTTATTAGTTTTATAATATTATTATTAGTTTGTTAGTTTCATTTTATCAGTTTAGTTATTTTGTTTTATTATTATTTATTAGTTAGTTTTATTTTATTTAGTTTAGTTATTAGTTTATTATTTTATTATTAATTATTATTATTATTATTATTATTATTTATTAAAGGTTTTATTTATTTTTAATTATAGTTAGTTAATTTAGTTATTTTTATTTCAGTTATTAGTTTAGTTATTAGTTAGTTAGTTATTATTAGTTTTAGTTTATTAGTTATTCGTTAGGTTATTAGTTAGTTATTATTCAGTTATTAGTTATTAGTTTTATAAGTTATTTACTAATTAGTTAGTTATTAGTTATTATTATTAGTTTATTAGTTTATTATTAGTTATTATTTCATTATTATTATTTATTAGTTTATTATTAGTTATTAGTTATTAGTTTACTCAGTTTTTTAGTTATTATTATTTATTAATTTTTGTTATTAGTTCTTAGTTTAATTATTTAGTTAGTTTTGATTAGTTTAGTTATTTATTTTATTAGTTATTTAGTTAGTTTTTTTATTAGGTTTATTTTTTAGTTATTAGTTTTTTATAAGTTATTAGTTTTATTAGTTAGTTATTTAGTTTAGTTAGTTTATTAGTTAGTTTAATTATTAATTTTTATTTAATAGTTAGCTTTTATTTATTTTATTATTTATTTATTTATTTATTAGTTTATTATTATTACGTTTATTAGTTATTAGTTAGTTAGTTATTATTGAATAGTTATTAGTTTATTATTAGTTTATTAGTTTAGTTATTAGTTATTAGTTTTTATTATTTAGTTATTAGTTAGTTATTAGTTTAGTAATTATTTAGGTTTATTTAGTTTTAGTTATTAGTTAGTTTTTAGTTTTCATTAATTATTAGTTAGTTTTATTAGTTATTATTATTATTAGTTATTAGTTTATTTAGTTTTATTATTTATTATTAGTTGGTTAGTCAGTTATTTTATTTAGTTTTATTATTTATTAGTTTTTAGTTATTATTTTTAGTTTTTTAGTTTAGTTTATTAGTTAGTTATTAGTTATTAGTTTAGTTATTATTAGCTAGTTAGTTTTCATTTAATTATTTATTATTAGTTTTTAGTTTTTTTATTACTAGTTAGTTAGTTTAGTTATTAGTTTATTATTTATTATTAGTTAGTTATTTAGTTTAGTTATTATTAGTTAGTTATTATTAGTTATTAATTAGTTTTTAGTTTATTAGTTTAGTTTAGTTATTAGTTATTTAGTTTTTATTATTAGGTTTTTAGTTTTTAGTTAGTTTTATTTATTAGTTTATTAGTTAGTTTTTAGTTTAGTTAGTTTATTTAGTTAGTGTTATTTTATTAGTTATTATTATTATATTAATTTATTATTGGTTATTTATTTATGAGTTTTCATTAGTTTATTATTATTATTATTAGTTATTATTATTAGTTATTAGTTTATTAGGTTTATTAGTTTAGTTTATTAGTTATTTATTAGTTAGTTTTAATTTTTTAGTTTTATTAGTTATTTAGTAATTAGTTATATTTGTTTATTATTTTATTAGTTTTATTAGTTTTTTATTAGTTAGTTCTTTATTAGTTAGTTTATTTGTTATTTAGTTATTAGTTTATTAGGTTTTTAGTTAGTTTAGTTATTTACTTTTATTAGGTTTATTTTTAGTTATTTTAGTTATTTATTTATTAGTTTTATTATTTAGTTATTATTATTAGTTATTAGTCATTATTAGTTATTATTATTTATTAGTTTAGCTTTTAGTTTATTAGTTAGTTAGTTATTAGTTATTATTTATTTATTATTAGTTTAGTTATTAGTTTTTTAGTTTTGTTAGTTATTTATTAGTTTAGTTTTTATTAATTATTAGTTAGTTATTATTAGTTAGTTTTTAGTTAGTTTATTATTAGTTATTAGTTATTAGTTTTAGTTAAGTTAGTTATTTATTAGTTATTTAGTTTAGTTATTATTAGTTTTAGTTTATTAGTTTATTAGTTCATTAGTTTTTTAGGTTTTATTATTACTAATAACTAATAATACTAAACTAAATAACTAAATAACTAACTAAAAACCTAAACTAATAACTAATAACTAATAACTAATAATAATAAAATAAACTAATAAAAAATAACTAACTAAAAGAAATAACTTATAATAATAACTAATAATAACTAAACTTACTAACTAATAAATAACTAATAACTAACAAATAAAACTTATAACTAATAATAATAACTAAAAAACTAATAAAATAATAACTAATAACTAATAACTAATAACTAAACTAAACTAATAACTAACTAAAAAACTAAAAATACTGAATAATAAAAAAACTAAGAAACTAATAACTAATAACTAAAATAAAAACTAATAAACTAAAATAATAATAACTAATAAATAAAATAAATAATAAATAACTAATAAAATTAATAAAAAATAAACTAATAATAAAAATATACTCATAAACTAATAACAAATAAATAACTAAACTAATAACTAAATAATAATAAACTAATAACTAAAAACTAAGTAAGATAAATAAACTAATAATCTAATAAACTAAAACCTAATAAACTAAACCTAAACTAAATAATAATAACTAATAAATAAAACCTAATAACTACTAAACTAATAACTATAATAATAAAAACTAAAACCTAAATAACTAAACTAATAAAACTAATAACTAATAAACTAGTAAAACTAAAACTAATAATAATAACTAAATAATAACTAAATAATAACTAACTAACTAATAACCAATGAAGCTAATAAACTAAAACTAATATTAAAGGCCCAATAATAAAATAAAGGTAATAGGCTAATAACTAAATAGTAAACTAATGAAATAAACTAATAGCAAATAATGAAAACTAAAACAAAACATAAAGACCTAAACAAAAACTAAATAAAACTTAAAAAATAAAATAAATAAAAACTTAAACCTAAATAAAATAAAATCCTCAACTAAAAAAAGAAAAATATAAACCAAACTAAAGGGAAAACTAAATAAACTAAACAAACCTAAGCCTACTGGTTTACATAATTTAAAAAATATAATTAAAATAAATAATTAATTAATTAATTCTAACCCTAAAACTCTAGACTCTAAGTCCTAAACCCTTAACCCTAAACTATAAATCCTAAATCATAAACCCTAAACCCTAAACCCTAAACCCTGAAACCTACAACTCTAAACCTTAAACCCTAACCCATAAACTAAAAATTAACTAATAAGTAAAACTAACTAAACCAAAATAATAACTAAACTAAATTACTAACTAATAACTAACTAATAAAAACTAATAACTAATAATTAAACTAATAAAATAATATTAAACTAATAATTATCTAATAATAACTAACTAACTAATAACTAATAAACCTAATAATAATAAACTAATAAATAAATAAATAAAACTAAAAAAAACTAACTAATAAATAATAACTAATAACTAAACTAACTAAACTAATAACTAAATAAAATAACTAACTAACTAATAATTAATAAAATAACTAACTAAACTAATAAAATTAATAACTAATAAAAAACTAATAACTAAAAAATAAACCTAATAATAAAACTAACTAAATAATTAATAAACTAAACAACTAAACTAATAATTAATAATAAAAACTAATAAATAATAATAACTAAAAAACTAACTAAACTAATAACAAATAACTAATAATAAACTAATAAATAATAATAACTAAATAATAATTATAATAAACTAATGAACTAATAATAATAACTAATAAATAAATTATAAAACTAATAACTAATAACTAAATAAAACTAGTAATAACTAAATAATAACTAACTAATAGCCTAACTAATAACTAAATAAAAAACTTAAAAAAAACTAATAACTAATAAACTAAAACTAATAATAACTAACTAACTAATAATAAACTAAACAAATAACTAAAATAAAAAATATCTAAACTAATGAAACCTAAAAAATTGATAACTAAAACTAACTAAAACTAAAATAAAAACAAAATAACTAAACTAATAACTAATAACTAATAAAAACTAACATAATAATAAATAATAATAATAATAATAATAATAATAATAATAATAATAATAATAATAAACTAATAAAACTAATAACTAAACTAAATAAAATGAAACTAACTAAATAATAATAATAAAACTAAATAATAAAACAAATAAAATAAAACTAACTAACTAATAATACTATAATAAAACTAATAAAATAAATAATTAAAACCTAATAACTAAAACTAATAACCAAAAACTAATAAACTAAACTAATAAACTAATAACTATAAAACTAAAATAATAAACTAAATAATAAAACTAATAAATACCTAAATAACTAATTAATAATAAAAACCTAAAACTAATAACTAAATAACTAAACTAAAACTAATAACTAATAAAATAACCTAACTAATAACAATAACTTACTAATATTAAAATTAATGACCTAACTAATAATAAGTAATAAACTAAAAACTAATAATAACTAATAATAATAAAATAAAAACTAATAAAACTCACTAATAAAACTAATAAAAACTAACTAATAAACTAATAATAACTAAAAAAACTAACTAATAAAACTAATAAATAATAAACTAATAAAATTATCTAATAACTAACTAATAACTAACTAACAACTAAATAATAAAATATATAAAACTAATAACTAATAACTAAATAACTAAATAAAATAAAACTAACTATTAAATAAAAAAAACTAAATAACTAAACTAATAAAATAAAAATAACTAACTAATAATAATATAATAAAACTAATAAACTAAAGCTAATAACTAAACTAATAACCAATAAATTACTAAATAACTAACCTAAAACTTATAACTAAATAATTAAACTAATAATTAATAATAATAATAACTAAAAATAATAACTAATAATATAAACTAATAAAAACTAATAACCTAACTATTAAAAACTATTAAACTAAAAAATAATAATAATTAATAATAATAAACTAAGAAATAATATAATTAACTAATAAAACTAATAAACTAATAACTAAACTAAACTAACTAACTAAACTAATAAAACTAATAAAAACTAACTAATAAACTAATAATAGCTAAAAATAAAACTAATAAAACTAACTAATAACTAACTAATAACTAAATAATAAAATAACTAAAACTAAAACTAGTAACTAAATAACTGACTAAACTAAACTGAAAACTAAAAACTAATTAATATGAACTAATAAAACCAAATAACTAACTAAAATAACTAAACTAAATAACTAACAAAACTAACTAATAATAATAAACTAATAAAAACTAATAAGTAATAACAAATAATAACAATACTAATAATAAATAAAGCTAAAATTAATTAATAATAATAACTAACTAATAATAATAATAATAACTAAAACTAAAACTAATAAAACTAATAAAATAATAACTAAAAATAAAACTAACTAAACTAATAATAAAAGTAATAATAACCTAATAATAATTAATAAAAACTAATAACTAAACTAATAACTAACTAAATAAACTAATAACTAAAACTAATAATAATAGTAATTACTAAAACTAAACTAACCTAAACCTAAACCTAAGCCAAAAATCTAAACCAAAAATTAAGCAAAAAATACCTATAATAAAATAAATAAACCTAAAATAAATAAATAAAACAAAATAAAAATAAAGATAAACCTAAATAGAAATGAAAAATAAAATAAACTAAAATACATAAAAAATAAACTAAATAAACCTGAGTTTACTGGTTTACTTATTTTAAAAAAAATAAAAATTTTAAAAATTAAAAAAATAATCCTAACCTAAACCTTAAAACCAACCCTAAATCTTAAACCCTAAACCCTCGTGACCACTAAACCCTAAACCTTAAACCATATAAACCTAAACCCAGCCTTAACCCTAAACCCTAAACCAAATCCTAAGCTAACCCTCCTAAACCCTAAACCCTACCAAACCCTAAAAAAACAAATCCTAAAGCCCCCTTAAACCCTAAAAGTCTAAACCAAACCCTAAACTCTAAACCCTAAACCTATAGCTCTAAACTCTAAACTCTAAACCTCAAACCCTAAACACTAAACCATAAACCCTAAACTAACCCTAAACCCTAAACTAACCCTAAACCCTAAAAATTGAAAAACCTAAATCTAAACTAAATAAAACATAAAAAAATAATTAAATGCAAATCTAAATAAAAGAAAATAAAATAATAAAATAAAATAAAAACCTAAACCTAAACATAGAAATAAAATAAAATATAAAATAAATAAAAATAAAATAAATACAAACCTAAACTAAACTAAAAAAGTAAAATAAACCTAAAAATAAAAAACTTTTAAAAAAAATAAAAACTAAACATAAAATAAAAATAAAATAAACCTAAAATAAAATAAAATAAAAACAAAATAAAAACCTAAACCTAAAAGATAAATCTAAAAAAAAATAAAAAAAAAATTAAAATGTAAACCCTAAACTAAAAAAAAACCTAAACCTAAAATAAAAATAAAATAAACAAAATAAAATAAAATAAAATAAACTTAAACCTAAATGAAAATAAACTAAACTAAAATAACCCAAAACCCTAAAAGCCTAAACCAAAACTGAGTATAACCTAAAAATAAAATAAATAAATAAACATAAACCTAAATAAAATATAAAATAAAAAATAAGATGAATTAAAAACTTAAACTAATACCTAAACCTAAACCTAAACCTAAACTTAAACCTAAAAATAAAATAAAATAAAAAAATAAAAACCTAAAAATAAACCTAAAATAAAAACCTAAAACCTAAACTTAAACCTAAACCTAACCTAAAAATAAAAAATTAAAACCTAAATCTAAAAAATAAAATAAAAATCAAACTAAACTAAAAAATAAACATAAACCTGAATCTAAATCAAAAATAAATAAAAATAAAATACATTAACTAAAATAAATAAACTAAACTAAATAAAACAAATAAACCTAAATAAAAACAAAAAATAAAAGAAACTAAAATAAATAAATAAAATAAACTAAATAAACCTAAACCTACTAGTTTACTTATTTTTTAAAAAATAAAAATTAAAAATTTAAAAAAAACCAACCCTAAACCTTAAACCTTAAAAATCTTGAACCCTAAACCCTAAACCGTAAACCCTAAACCCTAAACCTTAAATACTAAATCGTAAAACTAACCCTATACCCTATACCTTAAACCCTAAGCCTAGAACCCTAAACCCTAAACCCTAAACCCTAAACCCTAAACCATAAACTCAAAAACCTTAAACCCAAAAACATACAACCCTAAATCCTAAACCCTAAACCTCAAACACTAAACCCTAAACCTTAGACCCTAAACTAACCCTAAACCCTAAAAATCAATAAACCTAAACCTAAATTAAAATATAACTAAAAACTAAAAACTAATCAAACTAATAAAATAAACTAATAAAACTAATTAAAAGTAAACCTAATAATAAACTAAACTAAATAAAAATTAACTAATAATTATAATTATAATAATTATAATAATAATAATAATAAACTAATAAATAAAAGTAACTAAAAAACCTAATAACAAAATAAAATTAATAAAAACTAAAAACTAAAACTAAATAAACTAAATAACTAATAATAATAACTAAAACCTAAAACTAAAACTAAAACTAACTAATAATAACTAATAACTAATAAAACCTAAATAACTAATAAACTAAAACTAATAACTAATTAAAAACCTAATAACTAAATAATAATAATAATAATAATACCTAAAACTAAATAATAAACTAACTAATAAAACTAATAAAACTAATAAAACTAATAAACTAATAACTAATAAAACCTAATAACTAAACTAATAACTAATAATAATAAACTAACTAACTAATAAATAATAACTAAATAATAAAAACCTAAAACTAAAACTAATAACTAAACTAAAACTAACTAATAATAACTAAATAAAAAATAAAATACTAAAAAGCTAAAACTATTAACTATTAACTAATAACTAATAATAATAAACTAATAAAATTGATAACTAAACCTAATAACTAATTAAATACCTAATTAAAAAATAAATAACTAAAAAATTAATAAACTAATAAATAACTAATAACTAATAAAACCTTACTAAACTAAATAATAATAATTAAACTAAAACTAATAATAATAACTAAACTAATAACTAATAAATAATAAAACCTAAAAACTAAAACATAAACTAAATAATAAACCTAATAAACTAAAAACTAATAATCACTTGTAATCACTAAAACTAAACTAATAATAACTAAATAACTAATAATAAAACCTAAATAATAACTAAACAAACTAACTAATTACTAATTAATAAAAAACTAATAATAACTAATAACAACCTAACTAAACAAATAACTAAATAAATAATTAATATAAATTAATAAAACTAAAAATTGAAACTAATAAAACTAATATAAATTAAACTAATAAAACTAATAAAACTAATAAACTAATAACTAAATAATAATACATAAAACTACATAAACTAACTAAACAAACTAAACAAAAAACTAACTAATAAATAAACAAAAATATTATGGAGTAAATTATGTGAGAAATATTTTCTTGAATTTTGCAAGAAAGTAATGACTCCCACTAGAAGACATGAGAACTATCTAAAGGTTGACTCCTTGAAAGTGGTCAAGAATAGCCGACACTTCATGTCATACAAGTCTAGTAATGATGTAATGGAATCAAAATATATTACATGGTCAATAGGGTTAGTATAGCCTTTGTAAGATTCCAAGTGTGGAATCTTAAGCTTCGAGGTGGCAGGGTGGGCTTCCGTGATCTTCCTAAAGAAGGCATTAGAAGGAGTAGAATTCATCTACTCTTCTATAGTGGATTCCTCCTCGCTCATGTAATATGACTCATCAACAATGTCAGACATCCTAGAAAATTTCTTTTTATAATATCAAAACCCTAAGCCTAAACTTTCATTCTTCACTTTCTCCATAGTCGTGCACACTATGTTAGTGATTTTGTCCTCTATATTATTCTGATCATACTGTGTGGCAAACTCTTATGCATTTATTATCATTGTTATTGAGTTGTCCCATACTGATAAGCCTACTTCATTGGGCACTTTAATCCTTCCCACTAAAAAATATTAAATATAAATTTATTTATGGAGTGATGAAAGACCTTTCTATTGGCACTTTAGGAAGTCACTTTCACTTCTTGAATGGTGAAGGTTGTGTTCCCTAACTCTATACAATTTGGACTACTAAGGAAGTATCCATGACTTTCTTTAAAGCATTGGGAATGAGGGGGCTCATCTGTAAGTAAAATTTTATTTTTTTCTTCAGCGAGAATATTTGACATCCTTCGACAAAAAGATAAGCTTGTTAGTTTAGTTGGCGAGTTTGCTACATTCATAGCAAGCTTAGTAGCAGGCTAAATGACTTTCTCTAAAGAGACCACAACTTGCTCCTCTACTAGTGATATAGTTCCAATAGCAGCAATTATAAGAGAAGCACCATGATCAGTAGATTACTCTTTGAGATAGTTAATGTTGAAATGTACTACATAATATTAGATAAACCTTTTAATTTTTTTCCATTATATTTTAATTTATCTGAAAAAGAAGAATTTAAATGCTTATTGTACCATCAAATCTGGAGTCAATATTCTCGTGGATAGAAAGGCGCTCCCTTTGAATACCTCCCTCATTGAAGGTACTTGCTTTCAAAGATTCTATTGTAGTCATGGATTTTGCTACAATTTCTTAGGCTTTGAAAATTCAAGGAACATAGTGATAGAGACAAGAAGTTCCTTCCTCATCTATTCTTTCTCAACTCTTGGCTTCTTTTTTTTCTTCTCATGCTTTCTATTTTATAGGTAGTGAAGAGAAGAGTTTTAAGATCTTTATTTCAAACATCAAGTGGATCCGTATAATTTTCTTCAATTCTTTGCTCGAAGCTATGAGGAAGAAATAAGAATAAGAAAGCACTTCTCTAGGTGTAGTTTCTTGAATGTCTAATTAGGAAGCTTATAATCTAAGATTAGATATCCTGATTACTAGTTTAGGGAAGATGTTAACCACATCCAAAAATGAGGTCAACAACTATAACTAACTAAACCCTATCCATAGAGAGTTGGTAGATTTTTGAATTTGCACTTGTACATCAGTGCTTCCTCTCACCAAATAGTTACTTTCTTCCTTTGTCTTATCTACAAACTTAGAATCTATCCTTTGAGAACATCTTTAAGGGTGACTTCTTTATTGAGTATCCTCTATGAGTCACCACTGATGATTGGATGACATCATTATATTCTTCTAAATTTACATGACTATTTACCAATTTGAACAGCTCCACCAACATTTTGTGTTGTTGAATCCCAAGAGCATATATATAGAGACCTTTTTAAGGTCCGAGTTTCTTTAATATTATTGCCACTAGAGCTACTCTAACTTTTTTTTTGAACATACTCATTTTTCATTTTATCTCTAAGAGTAAAACCACTTGAGCATTCTCATCTCTGTAACACTTAACTTAGTCTTATGCTTCTCTTTTATTGGCCAATATTCTACACCATAAGTCATTGTAGGTCTTACCACCATCTTATTAAATTTTCCCTTAAGTTTAAGTGAAACTTTTCTATCACACAACAAACCAAATGCATTTCTCCACTTTAACCATCCAACTTGAATTCTAATAATAACATCTCCATCTATTTCACCATCATTTTGAACAAGAGAGCCTAAATATTTGAATCGCTCACTCTTATTAATGACTTGTTCACTTAATGTCACAACACTACCACTAGAATTTCTATAACTAAAATTACACTCCATATATTTAATTTTAGATATACTTAAACCAAAACCTTTAGACTCTCATGTTGACCTCCATAATTCAAGTTTCTCATGGACTCTCTATATAGTCTTATCAACAAGAAGAATGTCATCAACAAAAAGCATACACCAAGGTACATCTTCCGGTAAATGCCTAGTAAGAAAATCCATAACTAAACCAAAAAAGATAAAGGGCTTAAAGATGATCCTTGATGTAATCTAACTGAAATAGGAAAATATTTTGTCAATCCTCCTTATGTTTGTACACAAGTAACAGCTCTAGTATACATATCCTTAATGACTTGAGTATAACCAATATTAAGTCCTTTATGTTATATAACTCTCCAAAGAACATCTCTTGAAACTTTATCATAAGCTTTCTATAAATCAATAAATATCACATGTAGATCCTCCTTACTTCCTCTATACTTCTCCATCAAACCTCTTAACAAATGTATAGCATCCATAGTAGATTTACCTAGCATGAAACCAAACTGATTATGAGAAACTTTTGTATCACATCGTAACCTATGCTCAATTACTCTCTCCCATAATTTTAATGTATGATACATTTACTTAATTCCTCTATAATTTGCACACTCTTGTGCATCACCTTTATTCTTAAATATACAAACCAACAAACTCTTCTTCCACTCATATGGCATCTTTTTAGTATTTAAAATAACATTAAAAAGATTAGTAAGCCAAGAAATTTCTTGATCTCCTAAACATTTCCACACTTTTATTGGAATATCATCAGGTCCTACTATTTTACCACATTTTATTTTCCTTAAAGCTTCTCTAACTTCAGATTTACTAATACTAAAATAAAAAAACAAAATTCTCTATTTTTGTTTAAGGTATTAAGGTTGCTAAAATCAATCGTACTTTCAGATCTTTCATTGAAAAGTTTATCAAAATATCTCATCCACCTATTTTCAATACCTTTTTTTTAGAAAACATTTTATTATTTTCATCCTTAATATACCTCACTTGAACTAGGTCTTTACTTCTCCAATTTCTTTGGTTGGTTAACTTATACATACATCTTTCACCTTTTTTGGTATCTAATATATTATATAAATTACTAAAAGTTAAATTTTTTGCATCATATATTTCTTTCTTAGAACCTTTACATGCCACTTTATATATTTCCCAATTCTCTGAGTGTTTACATATAAACCAAGTTTTATAACAATGTTTTTTATTTCTTATCTTTTCTTGCACACTTTCACTCCACCACCAACTATTTTTATTAATAGAAGTTTTTCCTTTTGATTCTCTAAGGATATTTTTAGCATCTTGCTTAATTTCACTTGTTACTTTTTTTCCACATAACATTAGTTTCTTCATAAACTTTAAGGGTTGATTACATGAACTTTAACATGATTTTTAATATTTTTAGGGCTTCATAGAGTGAAGAACATATCCTACATGACAAATATTTATATTTATGCCTTCTTCTCTATGTTTATCATCGTGGTGATGCTTCATTCTATTGTTTTTTTCTTATTGATCCTCATAGTATTGTTATAATTCATCAAGCAACAACATAAAGAATCTTGCCTTCATTCATAGGTTTATCCATAGGTTGGAGGTTTTGTTGAGAAGCCATAGCTTGGCAATGAGGAAAACAAAAAGAAGGGCAAAAACTAAAAGGTTAGATTTCTTTTTTTTTTTTTTTTTGGGAATGGTTCTTAGTCTTGTTTAAGCAAAAATCATATCCAACAGACTAGAACTTATCTAGCATGACAAATATAACATGCATTAGCTTTATCTTATTGCCAAATGGAGTAGAAGCAATGTGTTGAAATTTAAGTAAAGATAATGCAAATGATTTTTTTTTTTTGGAGAAATTTTAAATTTATTTTTCTAAAAGAAATATTAAAAAAATATTATCGCCCCTCTTTAGTAAATAATTTCTTGAGATTTCAAATAAATTCATTTATGAGCTCATTCACACATAATGTATATAAAAAACCTTAAATTTATAATTTTATAATTATAGCCCAAACACGTGGTTAAGGGGTTATTTGTTTGGAATCAAAAGTAAAATAAATGCATGAGTTTTAGATTTTTTAGCGTTTGGCATGATATAAAATAAAATTTTAAAGTGATGTAATGCATTTGGAATTCACTAGATAGTTAAATGTTAGTGTATTTGATTTGAGCGAATTTTAAAGTGATGTAATGCTAATGTAAAGTGTTGCGGTCATCATCGACCGTCCCACTATTGCTCAAAATCTTCAAAATATTTTGCATTATATTTTTTTAATAAATAAAAAAATAAACAAATAATTTTATAAAATTCTCAATCAAATAACCTAAAGTAATCCAAATATATTACATTCTTTCTGCATTGTATTCCCTTTTCAGGCAACCAAATAGTCCCGAAATTAAAATGTTTTGCATAAGTGAAAATTCTTTTCTTGATTAGTATTGTTTCATTTAAATTAAATAAATAGTTGAATTTCAGAAAGATAAACCAACAGCGCCATGATTGAATGGATTTAAATTCAGATAAATTTAATGGTTTCTTATGAGGTATGGTTAGATGTTTTTTAGATAATTATAATATTTAAATAATAACTTGATATATTAAATGTGAAATGTTAAGTTTAACATTATTTTACTTTAAAATAGGATGAACTTAAAAAGATTAAAAAAAGTTATGATTTGCTTTCTTATCATTACTCTAAACCATTAAATAATTAATAACTGTATGTGAGTAAATTTGTCATTATTTAGCGATGACTTTAAAATAAATTTTAAATATTTTTTATAAAATTATTATTTAAAATTATCAGCAAAAATTAAATTATTGTTATCATCTATTTAATGATATTATAACATTTTTATAGATGCAATGAAATAACTCCTTAATGGATACATCAAAGTAATAACTTATAAAAAAATAGGATTTACATACATTTTATTAAAAAAAATACTTCAGATAGGAATAATGTATCGTTTAGATCTTAATTTTTATAAATCATAAAGCATAATTCACTTTTAAATATTTCACTTCCTATGTGCATAATTTAAGATATAATATATGAACTATTTATGAAATGATAGATATATCAACAAAATCTTAACTACCCAAACATTTCGGCCTTGTTTGGAATCAAATTTTGTTTTATATTTTATAATTTTATTTTTAAGAAATAGAAAAAAAGTTTGTTCATCTCCTTTTATTATTTTATTTTTCTATTTTTAAACAAATTTTTTTTTTTGTTTTCAAAAATATTAAAACTATTTAAAATCGGTTTTTTTTCTTTATTTTTAAAACATCCCGTCATATTTTTCAGATTTTTAAGATATTAGATTTTATTTATTTTTATTATATTATATAATAATGTTAATTTTAATTGATTTAATTTAACAAAATTTATCTTGAATGCAGAATAATAATAGATTAATTTTAATATATCATATTTGTATATATATAATATAAATTTAAAATATATTAATTTTTGATTGATTTTAATTAAATTTAACTTGATTATATAATAATAATAATAATAATAATAATAATAATAATAATAATAATAATAATTTAACTTACTTGATAAATAATTATTATTTTAAATATATTTATATCTTTTTATAAATTTTATATTTCTCATAGAATTTAAATATATACTTATTATTTTACATTTCATGTTTATGCATCAATTCCTATAAATGTGTCTTTCTTTTACATTTTTAACATTTAAAATGCTTCGATGTAATTTGTCTTATAAGTAGACATTTTTTTAGCAACATCAGCGATAATCAAAATAATATTGACTCAAATCGTGTGATATCACATTTATAGCTTGTTTGATAAATTTTTATATTTTGAATTTTTCTAAGTGATTCTCTTTATAAACGAGTACTATTCATATTATTTGATGATTATTTAAATCTAATTTGTGTGCATCACTTTCAACAATTATCATCATTACATTTGATTCTATTTAAGCAATAGAACAAATATATAAATCAACATCCATCATCGTCATTTGTATCGCCAAATAATTTTTTGCTTTAGGTTAAAATAAAAAAATATCAAACATATTTATATTTTATTTTAAAATTAAAAATATATATTTAAAGTAGTCCCAAATAATCTCTTAGAGTGTAATAATTAATTTTATTATTTTATTTTTTCCATTAAAAATTTTTAAAAATAACAACTAAATATATTTTTTTATTTTTTATTTTTAAAACTAAAAATTCATAAAAATATCAAATATATTTTCATTTTCGCATAAAACAAAAATAAAATAAAAACAAAAAATTGTAAACAAAAATAAAAAATGATCCCAAACAGCCCCTTCACTTGTTATTATGAATTCAATTTAAGTCACAATGAATTAAAATTTTCTGAAATTGTCAATACACCTATAACCCGCATGCTCACAAGTTCTCTGTAAAATACTTTGGCTCTTTAATTTTATGTACTTAATTCAATTCAAGCTACAATGTATGAGCTATTGAAATATATATACATATAAAACCTTTTACTTCAATTTTTATGTGTAATTTAAGTCGCACTGTCTGAGTTTTTTTTTTTGAAATAATATATATACTAACAAAACTAAGTACTTAACTTTCTATTAGTTATTTAGTTTAAGCCATGACATGAGAAATATTATAGAGTGGTGATTATACCAATAAAACATCAAATATCTAAAAAAGTTACTTCAAGAATTTTATTTTTTTATAAAATGCCTACCAAAATAATTCACTTTTTAAGAGCTTA
Organism: Cymbidium sinense; assembly: GCA_021442155.1. Lineage (NCBI taxonomy): Eukaryota > Viridiplantae > Streptophyta > Magnoliopsida > Asparagales > Orchidaceae > Cymbidium > Cymbidium sinense. Next base: position 28,126 of record JAKCPB010001357.1, read on the forward strand.
ATTTAAGTCGCAATATAAGAGATATTTTTTAAGTGTGTGTGTGTGTGTATATATATATATATATATATATATATATATATATATATAATCATAACTAAATACATCACATGTACTTAATTTAAATTACAATGTATGAGCTATTTAAACAAAAATTAAATTTATCAACAAAATTTTAAGCACCTAATAAAGCATGTAAATTATTAATATGTATTTAATTTAATTCATAATGTATTAAAGATCAGAAATGAATGATGAATACACCAATAAAATCTCTTAAGTATATAAATAAGCAGTTAAAAAATTTATGATTCTATAAAAAAAGTATAACAAAGTACTACATTTTTTTGTTCTTAATTTAAGTACCAACATATAAATAATTTAAGAAACGAAATGAAATACACATTTATATGCATAATTAAAGTCACAATGTAATAGTGATTTCCAGAATGATATATATATATATACACACACACACACACAAAATCTTAAAAATCTAGTTTGGCACTTCACTTTGGAGATTGCCGGTGATGACCTGCGACGATGGAGGTGACCGGTGGAGATTGCCAGTGATGGTTGGCGGCCATGACCGACGACGGTAGTCGGCGGCGGTGATCGGCGACGGTGGTTGGCAGCGACGGGGTGGTGGTAACAAGCGGCGTTGGTGGCGGCCAGCGTGTAGTCAGAGATGACCGAGATGATGGTGGTGACCGGGATTACGAGTAGTCGATGGAGCAGCGATGCTAATTGTGGCCGGCAAGTGGTCGGCGGCCAGCGCAATCAGCTGATGGCAGCGTCAGTGGTCAGCGAGATGACCAAAACGATGGTGAGAGATGCGGCGGATTTATGGCGTGATAATGGCAGCGTATGGCGGCAGTGGTTAGCGTCAGCGATGGTCGGTAGCGGCAGCGGCGGGTGGTGTGGCAGTCGATGGCGGAGATGACCGGCATGATGGTATGACCGGCGAAATTCAAGTGAGGTATTAAGCGGAGATAAATCTGATGGTTAGCGGCAAAATTAGTCAGCAACAGCGGCAGTAATGCAATTAATAGCGTCAGTAAGATACCGAAAACGATAATAGCGGAGATTGATGATGGTTGGCGCTAATCAAACTATAGCAGCTAACCAGCGGCAGTGGTTAACGTCAATAATGCTATTGCTAGCGGCGTAAATAATCTAATAGCGAATGACCAGCGATGATATTGAAGAATTAACTAATAAAGATATTCTGATGGTTAGCGGCCAATAAATGGCTACAAAGTAATAACTATCAACGAATAAACGATAATAAATTAATAATTATAAACAGTATAGCAGTAATACTAATCATAAAAACATAAGAATTATAATAACGGCAATAATAGCAATAGCAACTAAAATAATAATTAAAATAAAAATTCAATAACGATAATATAATATTAATAACTTCTGATGGTTAACCACATATTCAGCGGCAACAATACATAGTCAAATGCTATGTAAAAAATAACGATATAACAAAAATGTCAGCGATAATAACCAACGGTGGCCAGCGAAATAGTACCTTAATAAAATCGGTGACCTGACGGTAGTCGGTGGTGGTGGCCGGCACGTGGTTAGACTGGTCGGCTAAAATAATCGGCGATAAACAATTATATGTAACAAACTAAAACTAATAATAAATAATAATTATAAACTAAAACTATTAAAACTCACTAATAAGACTAATAAACTAATAAGCTAAACTAAATAACTAAATTAATAAAACTAATAAAAACTAACTAACTAATAAACTAATAATAACTAAAAAACTAAACTAAATAAAATAAAACTAACTATTAACTAATATTATTATTATCATTATTATTATTATTATTATTATTATTAAACTAATAACAAACCTAATAAACTAAACTAATAATAATAATAATAATAACTAGAACTAATAATAATAACTAATAACTAAAACTAACTAATTGAATAAATAACTAACTAATAATAAACTAAAAAATTAATAATAATAATAATAATAATAACTTATTAACTAATAAACTAACAAAAAAACTAAATTGAAAAACTAATAATAACTAATAAAACTAATAATAACTAATAATAAATAACTAATAATAATCATAAACTAATTAAGCTAAAACTAAACCTAATAAATAACTAATAAAAATAAAAACTTAAGAAAACTAATAACTAATAATAAATAACTAAAACTAATTAAACCTAATATCTAATAAAACTAAAAAATAATTAATAATAATAATAATAAAAATTAATAAAACTAATAAATAAAACAAATAATAAAAACTAAACTAACTAACTAATAAACTAATAATAATAAAACTAATAAATAATAACTAATAATGAACTAATGATAACTAATAAGTAAAACTAAAAAATTAATAAACTAAAACTAAATAACTAACTAAACTAATAACTAATAATAACAAGACTAATAATAATAATAACTAATAATAAAAATAACTAAACTAATAATAAAATAATTATAATAACTAATAAACTCAATGACTAATAAAATATAAATTAATAACTAAAATTAATAAACTAATAATAACTAAACTAATAATAATAAATAAAATAATAACTAAAACTAATAATAATAATAACTAATAACTAAAATAATAAACTAATAACTAACTAATAATAACTAATAAATAATTAATAACTAATAAAAACTAAACTAAACTAACTAAATATTAACTAAAAATAAACTAATAACTAATAGATAAACTAAATAACTAATAATAAACAAAATAATGAAACTAATAACTAATAAATAAAATTAAATAACTAAACTAACCAAACTAATAAACTAATAACTAATAACTAATAAACCAATAAAACTAAAACTAATAATAACTAATAAACTAAAATAATAAAACTAATAAACCCTAATTAACTAACTAATAATAATAATAATAATGACTAAATAATGATATAATATAAGACTAAATAACTAACAACTAATAAACAAAACTAATAAAACTAATAACTAACTAATAAAAACCTAATAACTAATAATAAAACTAAACTAATAAACTAACTAATAAATTAACTAATAAAAACTAATAAAAACTAATAAAACTAATAACTAAACTAATAAAAATAAAACTAAATAACTAAACTAATAATAACAACTAACTAATAAAAAACTAAACTAATAACTAATAAACTAAACTAATAAAACTAAAATAATTTATAATAATTAATAACTAAAACAAATAATAACTAACTAATAAAACTAAAACTAACTAAATACCTAAATAATAACTAAAAAACTAATAACTAAACTAATAACTAACATAACTAAATAACTAATTAAACTAACTAAATAAACCTAATAACTAATAATAACTAATAACTAGTAATAACTAATTAATAACTAATAATAACTAAATAATAATAACTAAAAACTAAAACTAAACTAATAGCTAATAAAACTAATAAAACTAATCACTGAACTAATTAACTATTAACTAAACTAACTAATAATAACTAATAACAAGTAACTAAAATAATAATAAAACTAACTAATAATAAAACTAATAACTAAAAACTAAATAATAACTAATAATAATAATAATAATGTAATTAAATAAAATATAATAAAAACTAAAACTAACCTAATAACTAATACTAATTAATAAAACTAATAAATAAACTAACTAATAAATAAACTAATAAATAACTAATAAAACCTAAATAACTAATAACTAATAGCTAACTAACTAAACTAATAACTTAATAATTAATAAACTAATAAAATAACTAAACTAATAACTAATAAATAATAAAATAATAAAATAAAACTAAAAAACTAAATTAAAACACTAAAACTAATAACTTACTAACTCATAACTAATAAAAACTAATAACTAAAAAAAATAACTAATAGCTAAACTAAAAAAATAAATAAATTAACTAAGTAAACTATAACTAAGAATAATAATTAAATTAATAATTAATAACTAATAATAAAACTAATAAAATAATAATAACTAATAAAATAATAAAAAAAACTTAATTAAACTAAGAACAAATAATTAAACTAATAAACTAAAAACTAATAACAAAAATAACTAAACAAATAACTAATAAACTAAAAATAATAAAATAATAAGCTAACTAATAAACTAAAACTAAACTAAATAAATAACTAAACAATTAACTAATAACTAACTAATAACTAACAATAACTAAAAATAACTAACTAAATAAATAATAAAATAACTAAAATAAAAACTAATAATAATAAACTAAATAATAAAATAATAAACTAATAAACTAATAACTAATAAATAATAATGAACTAACTAGTAAACTAATAACTAATAAAACCTAATAAAATAATAACAAAAATAATAACTAAAATTAATAACCTAATAACCAATAATAACTAAATTAATAACTAATAAATAAACTAATAATAACTACAAAAACTAACTAACTAACTAACTAATAACTAATAAACTAGTAACTAATAACTAATAATAATCAACTAACTAAAAACTAATAAAAAATAACTAATTATAATAACTAATAATAAACTAATAAAATTAAATAATAAAATAACTAATTAATAATCCAATAATTAATGAATAAATAATAATAAATAACTAAACTAAAACTAACAAATAATAATAAACTAAAACTAAATAACTAAACTAATAACTAAATAACAAACTAACAAATAATAACTAATAATAATTAATAATAATAATAATAACAAAACTAAACTAAACTAACTAAATAACTAAACTAATAAACTAATAAAAATTAATAACTAATAATAACTAGTAAAACTAATAACTAATAACTAAACTAATAAACTAATAAAAATAATAACTAACTAATAAAATAATAAACTAATAAATAAAACTAAACCTAAAATAACTAACCAAAACTAAACCAACTAAAACTAAAAACTAATAAAACTAATAAAAAATAAATAACTAAACTAAAACTAAAATAAACTAATAATAACTAAATAACTAAATTATAATAAACTAACTAATAAAAATAAATAACTAAAATAATAAATATAATAACTAACTAAAAAACTAAACTAAACTAATAAACTAATAACTAAACCAATAATAAACTAAAACCAATATAACAAATAATAACTAATAAACTAATAAACTAATAATTAAAAATACCTAAACTAATAACAAATAACAAATAAAATAACTAACGAATAATAACTAATAAACTAATAACTAACTAACTAATAAAACTAAATAATTAACTTACTAACAAATAACTAACTAATAAATAAACCTAAAATAAAACTAAACTAATAACTAAAAAACTAAACTAAATAACTATAATAAACTAATAACTAAAAGTAACTAATAATAAACCTAATAAATTAAAAAGATAACTAAACTAAAACTAATAATACTAATAACTAAACTAATAGGTAAATATCTAATAAAACTAATAAACCAAAACTAATTAACTAAAACATAACTAATAAACTATAAAAGCTAATAATTAATAACTACTAACTACCAAATTAAACTAATAAAATATTAAAAATAATAATAATAAAACCTAATAATAGTAACTAACTAAAACTTCTAAAACTAAACTAATAATAAGTAAACTAATAAACTAATAATTAAATTAAACTAAATAACTAAACTAATAACTAATAATAACTAATAACCAATAATAAACTAATAAACTAATAATAAAACTAACTAACTAACTAACTAATAATAACATAAAACTAACTAACTAATAATTAATCTAATAAATAAAACTAAAAATAATAAACTAATAATTAATAATTAAAAACCTAACTAACCCTAACTAAAAACTAATAATATACTAATAAACTAATAATAACTAATAAACTAAAACTAAATAATAAATAATAATAACTAAGCGGAAGCTTAAATAACTAACTAAACTAAAAATTAATAAGTAACTAATAAAACTAATAACAAATAAAAACTAACTAACTAAACTAACAAATAAATAAATAACTAATTATAACTAAAACTAAATAACTAAGAACTAATAATAATAAATAAACTAAAAAACTAATAATAATTAAACTAATAACTAATAATAACTAATAAAACTTACTAATAAAACTAACTAAACTAATAACAAATAAGTAACTACTAATAACTAAAATTAATTAACCAATAAAAACTAAAACTAATAAACTAAACTAATAAACTAATAAACTAATAACTAATAACTAAACTAATAACTAACTAAAAACTAAACTAAATAACTAACTAAAACTAACTAATAATAACAACTAAACTAATAACTAAACTAAAAACTAACTAACTAATAACTAACTAATAACTAAACCTAATAACTAAACTAATAATAAAATTATAACTAATAACTAATAAAAATTACTAAACTAAACTAAGAAAATAATAACTAACTAGTAATAATAATAAAACTAAAACTAACAAACAAATAATAAATTAATAATTAATAAAAAAATATAATAATAACTAATAAACTAAATAACTAATAATAATAATAATAATAATAATAATAATAATAATAATAACTAAATTAATAAACTAATAACTAATAATAACTAATCAAACAATAATAAAAACTAATAAAACTAATAACTAATAATAACTAACTAATAACTATAAAAACTAATAACTAAACTAATAAATAATTAACAAATAACTAATAAATAAATAACTAATAACTAAAGTAATAAAACTAACAAACTAACTAATAAATAACTAATAATAATAACTAAAACCTAAATTAATAAACTAATAATAATTAAACTAATAAAACTAATAACAAACTAATAATAACTAACTAATAAACAAATAACTAATAAACTAAAAACTAATTGACTAACTAATAACTAACTATAACTAAACTAATAAACTAATAAACTAATAACCTAGTAATAAACTAAACTAATAACTAATTACTAAATAATAACCTAAAAAAAACTAAAAAATAATAATTAAACTAATAATTAATAAACTAATAAAATAACTAAACTAATAATAATAAAACTAAATAAAATAAACTATCTAATAATAAAATATTAATAATAATAACTAATAACCTAATAACTAAAAAAAACTAATAATAATAACTAAACTAAATAACTAATAACCAAAACTAAACTAATAAATTAAAAAAACTAATAAACTAACTAATAACTATAAAGTAATAAACTAATAACTAAATAAACTAATAAACTAATAATTAAACTAAAATAAAACTAACTAATAATAACTAATAATACTAGTAAATACTAACTGACTAATACTAAACTAACTAATAAAACTAACTAATAAACTAATAACCAATAAACTAATAATAAACCTAAATAATAAACTAATAATAACTAAATAACTAATAATAATAACTAACTAACTAATAACTAATAACTAATTAACAAATAATAACTAATAACTAATAACTAATAAAGTAATAATAAAACTAATAACTAGTGATAATAACTATAATAAACTAAAAACTAAAAACTAATAATAACTAACTAATAATAGTAAAACTAATAAATAAACTAACAACTAGCTAATAATAATAAAACTAAACTCATAACTAACTAATTAATAAAAACCTAAATAACTAATAATAATAAAATTATTAATAACTTAAACTAATAATAAATAAACTAAAGACTAACAAATAATAACTAGAACTAATAAAACTAAAACTAAACTAATAATAACTAACTAATAATAATAATAACTAAACTAATAACTAATAAAACTAACTAATAAATAATTAATAAAATAACTAAACTAATAATAACTAACTAGCTAATAAATTAATAATAAACTAATAAACTAATAACTAATAATAACTAATAATAAACTAAATAAACTAATAATAACTAACTAATAAACTAAATAACTAATTAATAATTGATAAATTAAAAAAACTAATAAAATAAATAAACTATTAAACTAATAATAATAGTTAAGCTAATAACTAAAATTAACTAACTAACTAAAATAAAACTAACTAAAATAATTACTAATAAAACTAACTAAAACTAAAAACTAAACTTAATAAACTAACTAAACTAATAATAATAACTAATAACTAATAACTAACTAATAAATTAATAACTAACTAAAAATAACTAAACTAATAAACTAATAAACTAATAACTAAAACTAACTAATAACTAAAGTATTAACTAAATTAATAACTAATAAAAATAACTAATAACTAAATATAAGAACTAAATAACTAACTAATAATAATAACTAATAAATAAACTAACTAACTAAACTAAAAACCTAATAACTAAAATTAAATAAATAAACTAATAACTAATAAAAACTAATAAATAATAATAATAATAACTAAACTAATAATTAAACCTAAATAATTAAACTAACTAATAAATAAACTAATAAACTAAAACTAAATAAATTAACTAACTAATAAAAAATAACTAATAACTAATAAAAACTAATAACTAATAATAATAATAACTTATAAAAAATATAACTAATTAACTAATAACTAACTAATAATAATAACTAAAACTAAATAAAATAAAATAACAAAAAAAACTAAATAACAAATAATTATCTAAATAACTAAATAAAACTAATAACTAAACCAAATAACTACTAATTAACTAACTAATAATAATAACTAACTAATAATAACTAATAACCACTAAACTAACTAATAACTAATAAACTAAACTAATAATAACAAATAATAACTAAACTAATAACTAAAAAACTAAATAACTAATAAACTAATAACTAATAAAACTAACTAACTAATAAAACAAAAAACTAAAACTAATAATAATAATAACTAACTAATAACTAGATTAATAACTAACTAATAATAATAATAAACTAAAAAACTAAATAAAATTAATAAACTAAAACTAAACTAAATGACTAACTAAACTAATAACTAATAACTAACTAAATTACTAAACTAAACAAATAAGTAATAATAAATAAAACTAATAACTAATAATAATAAACTAAAAAAGTTAATAACTAAATAAACTAAATAACTAAATAATAACTAAAAACCTAAACTAATAACTAATAATTATAATTAATAACTAATAAAAATAAAAAAATTAAACTAACTAAAACTAATAACTAATAATAATAACTAATAATAATAACTAATAATAACTAAACTAATTAATTGATAAATAACTAATAACTAAACTAATAACTAATTTATAAAATTAATAACTAATAATAATAATTAAAAAACTAATAAAATAATAACTAATAACTAATAATATTAAACTAAAACTAATAACTAATAAAATAAACTAACAAACAACTAAACTAAAAACTAAATAAACTAAATAATAAATAAACTAAAAAACTAATAAAGAAATACCAAATAACTAATATAAAAACTAATAAACTTAAACTAATAATAACTAATAATAACTAATAAAACTAATAAACTAATAACTAAACTAATAACTAATAAACTAATAAATAATAAACTAGTAACTAATAAAAATATACTCATAAAAGTAATAAGTAATAATAACTAAACTAATAAAATTGATAAAAAACTACTTATAAAAGCTAAAACTAATAAAATTGATAAAAAAACAAATAAATAACTAACTAATAAACTAATAAACTAATAAAACTAATAATAAATAATAACAAATAACTAAAATAATAATTAAAAAATTAAATAAAATAAAAAGTAAAACTAAATAAATAATAACAATAATAACTAATAATAAAACTAATAAAATATAAATAACCAATAATAAAATAACTAAAACTAAAATAACTAAACTTAAACTAATAATAATTAACGTAATAACTAAACTAAATAATAAAACTAACTAAACTAATAAAAACTAAACTAAATAAAACTAAAACTATAACTAACTAATAATAAAATAAATAACTAACTAACTAAAATTAATAACTAATAACTAATAAACTAATAAACTAATAACTAACTAATAACTAAACTAATAACTAATACTAACTAATAACTAAAACTAATATGAATTAAATAATAACTAATAAGATTAATAATAATATTCTAATAATTAAATAATAATAATAATATCTAAAACTAACTATATAATAAACTAAAAACTAACTAATAACTAACTAATAACTAATAAACTAAAACCTAAAAAATAAACTAATACAACTAATAAAATTAATAAAACTAACAACAACTAAACTAATAACTAATAACTAATAAATAATAAATAATAACTATCTAAAACTAATAATAACTAATAATAAAACTAATAACTAATAATAATAAAACTAATACCTAACTAATAACTAACTAATAACTAAAAATAAGAATAAATAACTAACTAGTAATAATAAATAACTAATAATAAAACTAATAACTATTAAACCTAATAATATCTAAACTAAAAACTAACTAATAATAACTAAACTAATAACTAATAAAAACTAAATAAAAACTAAAAATATTTAAGTAATAACTAATAACTAATAAATAATAATAAAAATAACTAACTAACTAAATAACTAACCTAAAACTAATAATAACTAACTAAAACTAATAACTAATAATAACTAATAATAACTAATAACTAAATAATTAATAAACTAATAATAAAATTAATATAATAACTAACATAAAATTATAACTAATAAAACTAAAAAAAAACTAATAAACTAATAGTAATAATAATAATAAAATAACTAAAAACTAATAACTAATAACTATCTAATAAACTAATAAACTAATCTAAATAAATAACTAAACTATTAAACTAAATAACCTAATAATAATAATTATCTAATAACTAATAAAATAATAACTAATAAATTAATCACTAAAACTAACATACTAATAAAAACTAATAATAACTAATAACTAATAAAAACTAAAAAAAACTAACTAATAATTAACTAAATAACTAATAACTAAACTAATAAAACTGAACTAGTAACTAATAACTAAAACTATTAAACTAATCAATAAACTAAAAAATAAATAACTAAACTAATAAACTAAGAAAACTAAATAAAATAACTAACTAAATAACTAATAATAAATAATAAAAGTAAATAAACTAATAACTAATAAAACTAAGTGATAACTAATAAAAACTAAAAAAAATAATAACTAAAACTAACTAAATATAATAATAACAACTAACTAAAACCAATAACTAATAACTAATAAAATAATAAACTAATAATAGTAATAATAGTAATAAATAACTAGCTAATAACTAATAAACATAATAATAATAAACTAATAAATAAATAAATAATAAAACTAATAAAAACTAAATAATAATTAAAAACTAATAACTAAAACTAATAACCAAACTAGCTAATAAACTAACTAAACTAATAACTAAACTAAATAACTGACTAATAAAATAAAACTAAGTAAATAAAACTAACTAAACTAAAAATTAACTAATAAACTAATAACTAAAACTAACAAAAAACTAAAAAACTAATAATAAAAACTAAATAACTAAACTAAACTAATAAACTAAATAACGAATAAACTAAACTAATAAACTAAAAACTAACTAATTAATAACTAATAACTAAAACTAAACCAATAATAACTAATAATAATAATAAACTAACTAAAAAAACTAAAAACTAATAATAAATAACTAACTAAACTAAAACTAACTAATAATAAATAAACTAACAACTAAACTAATAACTAATAACTAAATAATAAACTAAACTAAAAAATTGATAATAATAACTAAAAAGTAATAATTAATAAACTAAATAAAATAACTAACTAACTAACTAATAATAAATAATAAAAGTAAATAAACTAATAACTAATAATAATAACTAACAAAAGTAACTAATAACAAATAAAAACTAAAAACTAACTAATAACTAAAATTAACTAAGCCTAAATAATAACTAAACTAATAACTAACTAATAACTAACTAATAAAAACTAATAACTAATAATAACTAATAAACTAATAAATAAATAAATAAATAAATAATAAAACTAATAAAAATTAACTAATAAATAATAACTAATAACTAAAATTAATAACTAAAATAACTAATAAATAAACTAAACTAATAACTAAACTAAATAAATAACTAACTAATAACTAATAAAATAACTAACTGAACTAATAATAAATAACTAAACTAATAAAACAAATAACTAATAAAAAACTAACAAGTAAAAAATAAACCTAATTATAAAACTAACTAAATAACTAAACCAATAATACTAACTAAATAACTAAACTAATAACTATTAACAAAAACTAATAAATAATGAGAACTAAAAAACTAACTAAACTAATAACTAATAGCTAATAATAAACTAATAAAAATAATAACTAAATAATAACTAATAATAAACTAATAAACTAATAATAATAACTAACTAACTAGTAAATAACTTATAAAACTAATAATTAATAACTAAAATCAAACTAATAAAAACTAAATAATAACTAATAATAACCTAACTAATTACTAAGCTAATAACTAAAAAAACTAATTACTAATAAACTAATAATAACTAATAACTAAACTAATAACTAAAATAAAAAATAACTAAACTAACTAACAAATAACTAAAAACTAAACTAATATAACCTAAAAAACTAATAACTAAAACTAACTAACTAAAAATAAAATAATAATTTAATAACTAAACTAATAACTAATAATTAATTAAAACTAACCTAATAAATAGTAATAATAATAATGATAATAAACTAATAAGACTAATAATTAAACTAAATAAAATAAAACCAACTAAAAAATAATAATAAAACTAAATAACTAAACTAATAAAATAAAACTAACTAATAAAACTAATAACTAATAAACAAAACTAATAACTAAAAAGTAATAAACTAAACTAATAAACTAATAATAATAAAATAATAAAATATACTAAAATAATAAACTAAATAATAAAATAAATAAAAAACTAAATAACTAATTAATAATAAAAACTAGAAACTAATAACTAAATAACTAATCTAAAACTAATAACTAATAAGATAATCTAACTAATAATAATAACTAACTAATTATAAAAACTAATAAAAAAACTAATAACTTAACTAATAATAACTAATAAACTAAAAACTATTAACTGAACTAAACTAATAAAACTAACAAAAACTAACTAATTAATAAACTAATAATAACTAAAAAACTAACTAATAAAACTAATAAATAATAAACTAATAAAACTAACTAACAACTAATAACTAACTAAACTAAACTAAAAACTAAAAACTAACCAATAATAACTAATAAAACTAAATAACTAAACTACATAATAAATAAAACTAACTAATAATAATAAATTAATAAAACAAATAATAATATTAACTAATAACTAAACTAAAACTAGGAATCAAGAACCGCTTGATCAAAAACACAAATCCAAGGGCAGATAAGAAAACAATCAATCCGACGGTTCAAGACTCAGTTCAAGAGAAACTCAATCCAAGTGATTAGATCCAACGGTCAAGAACAAAGGCGCTAATCCAACGGTTCAGAAAGCACCCGATAAACCTTCCCCAATTATCAAGTAACTCAGCCGGGTTCAGACCACTCAGCGAGTCAACTCACTGAACCAAATTCAAGCCTAATCGGATCAGACTCCTATCATTGGTGCTCTCGTTGATTACATCATACAGAAATGGCAGAAGGAACAAGACACACATCAAAAACCCTAGAAGAATGTGTGACAAGGCTAAACAAAACATATGAGCAAATGTCCTCAATCTCTATGATATTAAATGAAGTTTCAAGAAGACTATCTTCTATAGAAGAAAAATTGGAGAAAACTCTCAAGAAAGACAAATCCAATCCGTATCATACATCATCTACATATCCTACCCAAATACCACAAATACATCATTAGACACAAGTAGATATGGAGAGGTTTAATGGCAATCAAAGCAAACCAAGCACTTTCAATATTACTTTATCGAAAGAACAGAAGTTCATAATTGTCTCAGTTTACATGGATGGACCTGCACTTAGCTGGTATCAATATATGCACTTAAATAATCAATTGCATTCATGGACACAATTTAAAGAATATTCAGATTTGGTCCCTCTCTATACGTGAGATTTGAGAGGAGAATTTAACTAAATTACAACAATGAACTTCTACAATGATTTTGAAGAACTAGCTAATCAAATTTCAGGCAATCCATCTGAATTTTTACAAAGCTATTTTGAATCAGGGCTTAAACATGATATCAAGAGGGAAGTAAGAGCATTACAGCCCAATTCCTTGCAGCAAGCATTTCAATTGGCCAAACTAATGAAAGATAGGCTAGCTGATGACATTCACATGACCAAAAACTACACGATCAGCCAATCTCCAGCAGTAAAACAACCTCAATTACAGCAACAACCCATACTGCCTACTCCCACAAACACCAATCAACACAACAATAATCAAAATAAACAGCCAATAGCAATTCAGAGGCTAACACCTATACAATTGGAAGAAAGAAGAAAGAAAGGATTGTGTTTCAATTGTGAGGAAAAATATCACAGAGGACATATATGTCAAGCCAAATTATTTGCCTTCATGATGGTCAATGAGGACCAAGAGTATCAACTACAACAAGATACTCAACCAGAAAGATAGTGGATACAAAAAGAAGTATTAGAAACAAGCTTAAACTATCAGCCATTCAATCCAGGCTAAGACAGATATCATAGAGGTTATATAATTATAAACATTCTAAATAGTTCTAACCACTGACTTAGCTTAGAATTATAATTCAGATATAGCCCAAATCTATAAAATACCATAGGGCATAGTGCAAAGAAGAAATGCCAGAGTTATAAGTAGAAGTTTGGGGCACAACAAGCTTACCAATCTCAAATAAAGGGCCATAAAGAATTCCCACAGAATACAGTCAACAATACTGCCACATTACAAGGGTAATACAGAGGTAGAAGCAGTACTACAACAAGGGACAGGAACCTACAGCTACATCAGTAGAACAGAAGACCCTTGTACAAGCAGATAGAGAAGTCCAGGGGAAAGGATTGCTATTAAATGATGATCCTAAGGTAGGAATTCAACAATCATAAAAGGGCAAGTCATAATGGTGACCTTGAGGGCAAGGTCAATGTGGGGAGGGGAGTAATGATATGATCCCAAATCCTCTAATTGCCAAATTATAATATACAACAATAAGAATTACAATGATAACAGACTCTGTACAAGAAGGAAGACCAGCCATAAATGATTCAAAAAATTAATATACAGAGACCACTGATGATGACTACAGAGGAGAAAGAAGACTTATGAAATATAAAGTCTTATTACAACAAGATAAAGAAAATACATTATACATCAGAAACCTAAGATGAGCAACAGAGAGCATAACAAGAATAACATCCATTCCAGAACCAACACTACAGATGGCCAGAATAATAGAGGGATGTGCTAATTCTAGATTAAATCCCACAATAATATCCAGAGACAGAAGCCAGGCAAATACAAACAGCAACATTAAACTAAACCAACAGAAGCCATATCCAGAGCCACCTGAAAGTAAATTCCATAACAGAAATAACTGCCAAAAGAACAGAAGAACAGATGCTCGATAGTAAGAAAACAAGAAGAGTAGTAACAATAAAATAACAGACTACACTTACCTCAATCTCCAGAATGACAGAAGCAAGAATCCTAACAGAATGTAACAGAAAGTAGTTACTCATTATAGAGAAAGCATAAATCTAGGCTAGATAAATAGTATAGATAAAGGATGAAAAAAAAGAGGGCAATCAAGATTTTTAAAAGAAACTTATCTTCTTCTTCTTCTGTTCTTCATCTCCTCCTTCTTCTCAAGTCTTCTCTAGTTCTCCTCACCGGAAACCGCCGCACTTCCTTCGGAGAACCCTAGGTTTCTCCTCCGATCCCAGCCGCACCCCTCTTCCCTCTCAGGAGCGTCGACGGCTCAAATGGTCAAAGGAAACGAAACAAAAGCCCTGCTAAAGGAAAGATTCCTCTAGAAGCTTCATCCCACGGCCCAGAAACAGCCACATTAACCCAAATTAAGAGCTCAGATTCAATTCCAAGGAACACAAAACTAGGCAAGGGATCAAGTCGCTTAGAAGGTAGCGCGTGTAACCCACTAACGTCGCTAAGAATCAAGAACCGCTTGATCAAAAACACAAATCCAAGGGCAGATAAGAAAACAATCAATCCGATGGTTCAATACTCAGTTCAAGAGAAACTTAATCCAAGTGATTAGATCCAACGGTCAAGAACAAAGGCACTAATCCAACGGTTCAGAAAGCACCCGATAAACCTTCCCCAATTATCAAGTAACTCAGCCGAGTTCAGATCACTCAGCGAGTCAACTCACTAAACCAAATTCAAGCCTAATCGGATCAGACTCCTATCACATTTTCCTCCTCCCTCTTCGCTCGTCCCTCGGACAAACTGATAGAAACAAGAAAAAGCCAGCAAAAAAATCAAGTAGATAAACTAGCACAGCTTATATCTTTCCGGTTTCAGCGGGTCGAACCATGACCAAATGCTAACTAACAGCCACCTATATAGCGGTCGACTCCGCTGGAACAACAGGCTAAACGGAGGGTTGAATCGATCGAGAATTTAGGGTTAGTATTTAGTACCACCAAGAAGAGCCCAAAAGAAATCGCCCGAGATCTTTTTTCGGCAACGGAGACAAAGAGTGAAACGAACCCTTCACATGCGGAAGAAGTGGACCAACTGAATTACAATTTGCCCCGTACTCAAGTTTTTTAACGATGAAATTACCCGCGCGGAAATACTATCATTGAAAAAAAAAAAATGAGGCGAGAGAGGCGATTAGGGTTATTTGAGACTTTGGGAACCGTACACCGGAAGCTCGGGTTATTTTGCCCTTGTAATTTTCTAAAGGTTATCGTGTCCGTCTCCCGACCGCAGTGATCGACTTGCGGAGTCGAACGATAGGGCATCCAGCAGTTGGGCTGTCGGGCAATAAAGTTAGGGTTTAGATGATATTAGATAAATAGAATAGGGGTAATAATGTCCGTTAAGGTAAGTATTACTCCCACCGCCATCCACACATCCGACCGCCGGCAGCCTGGAGCGTCGGCTGACGGGTTCAAGATTTGTCTATTTCTATAAGTTTTTTTTTTGGACATTTGAGCGAATTTAATCGTAAACTCACACACACAATGCATGTGTAAGAATTGAAACCCAAGATCTCTTAGTTGAAAGTCAAAGCTATAAATCACTAGGCTAAGGTGCCTTGCACTATTTCTGTAATTAATTAACTTAAATATTTTATTAAAATAAATTTACTGCCACATTGCGATGGAAGCTGGCACCGGCACTATTTTAAATTTGCATGAGCTAATTAATAATTAATTAGTTCCAAAAAAAACTTTAATAATTACGCGCCAGTAAAAAAGAAAGTACCACATATTTATTTAAAGTAAATTTTTTTTGAAATAGGTATCCACACAACACCCACTTATCTTGCGGGTGGGGATATCGTTGTGACTAATTTCATAGGGGTTTAGTGCCACATTCATCACCCATACAGTTGAGTCCTCACTTAACTTCCACACTATTACGAATAGGCGTCTCTGTCCTGGAGAGGAATCGAATTTGACCTAGGGGTTCCCAACCGCACTCGCCCATCAACCGAGCTAAGATACGATAGGTAATTAAAGTAAATTTGTTTTTGATCTTTAATATTTATTTTTTATTATAAAACATGTGCCTTTAATTATTCCTTATTTCGATAAACAATTTTATTAGATTCTTAATAAAGATATTGCTAAGCACATAGAAAGAAACTTTAACTATGGTGATTCTCAACGTTATTATAAAGTGCTTAAATTAGAATTATATTGATCACTTTTATTTTTAAATTTTAATTTAAAGTAAAATATATTTAATTAGGATAGTTATTTACAAAATATTAAAACATTCAAAAAAACTATTTTTGAATATTTTTTAAAATAAAATGATTTAAATAAAAATATATATTTAACGTACACACATGCGCTCGAATATTGGTCATCGCGTTGGGAGCGAGGCTCCTAATCAACGGATCCTACTGTCTCGTGTAGATATTCTTAATTTCAAACATATTTTTTTGCAATTTATTATAAGCTTGTTTATAGACATTAGAGTGCATTTAAATATTCTTTGAATTGAAATACATAAATAAAATAAACCTTTTTATAAGATGCCATTTGTCATATAGTTATTTATTTATTTATTTATTTGATGGATCATTTAATATAAAATAAAATACAAATTAGTGAAATTAAATTTTTTGAATTGCATATAATTATTAGAAATAATAATTATAAAGAACGATCATTTTTTCTTGATATGTGATATGACACTAAAAATCATACTAGACGAAGCACGAATCTTGATGTCAAAAGCAAGCTGATCCTAAGTCAAAACTAGTCGAGATCGAACACTTAAAATATCATTAGAAACTTTGGGATATCAACTAAATCCCTAAATAGTTCTTAAATATGGAATATTTATGATCAAATCGAGCGTCTTGACGAGCCGGATTTAACAAGCCCAAGATCTCTTAATTCTGACCTCATTTGAGCATTCAAATACTCAAAATACATCAGATGATCAAGGGAATCATCTTGAGCCATCCGATGGAGTCATTTGGATTTTGCATGTATTTATGAAAATGTCCTCCCTCTAATCTATAAATAGTCCCTCATTCTTCACATGAATGAGGTCAAGCTAAAGAGAAGAGAGAGCTCTAAAGCTTGAAAATCCTCCAAGCATAATCATGTCACCACTCAACGGTTATGCCGTCGGCCAACCACGTCGGCCGCCACCGCCATCCAGCCGACCACGTCGTCGGCATCACCATCACCGCTGCGGTCACCATCACCGGTCATCGTCGTCAATCACGGTTGCCAGCCATCCCCACTGATCACCGTCGTCGGTCATTGCTGCCATCCATCGCCGTCCGCCGCCATCAGCCACCACCATCGAGAATCGTCGTCACCAACTGTCATCGTCGGTCATCACCACCGACCATCACCACCAGTCACCGCTACTGACCACCGTCGCCGGTGGCCTCCGCCGACCATCGCCAGCTATCGTCGCCGGTCATCACCACCGTCGACCGTCATCGTCAGTTGTTGACCCCCGCTGTTCACCATCATCAACTGCTACAAACAACTACTACAACCTAACCACGGCAGCATAGCTGTTGTTACATGATTCTGGGATTCCTATTATCAGCCTTTCTCATATACAATTCTGTAATCATGTTATCGAGAAAACTTTGTACTCCGAAACAAATATATAGTGGAAGATTTTTACTGGGCTAGGCCCCGTGGTTTTTTCTCTCTTTTCAGGGATTTTTCCACGAAAAGTTCTAGAGTTTTCTTATTCATTCTTCAAATATCTATGTGTGTGCTGGATCCCACAACAAAGTTAAGGCGTAAACTTTTATTCCATCAGATTTTCTAGCACGCAACAATATATTTATCCATAATTTTTAATATAATTTAAAATATTTTAATGTCTCATTCAATCCTTATATTAGTCAACGTTCAAGTGCATTAAACTAATAGAGAACCTGAGGAAAAACGAAGGAAGCTTCAACGATAATTCTAGTAGCCATCATTGTATTGCGCCATATCTTCATTATTTTACTTTTTCAAAAGCTGAAGATCTTTAATTTAAAGTTTTTAATTATTCCAAAGTCAATCTTAATAGCGGTTTTAACATTCATTAGTCAAATATTGAAAGTCGATCATATTTAATATAATTATTTAAATTGACTAGGGATAGTTAGATGCCTTTTAACTTTTTTTTCTTTTAAGTAATAACTATATTTATTTAAATTAGAAAATTTTGATTTTATATATTTGATAATAGCCATAATTGAAAAATACTCTTATTTATTATCTTGGAGAAGTCTGTCTTGTAATTTATTTTAAATTACAATGCTATCATTTTTATTATAGATTACTTAATTAAAATATAAATTGAGCTATAAAAACTTTGGAAAAATATTCGAACTATATACGAGCGAAATTTAGATCATATTTAAGCTTTATTCAGACAGTGTTAGAACCACGTTTGAGCAAGGTTATTCAAACAGGATTTCAACTTTTGTTTGAATCATGCTCATATATAGGAATGTCAATTTGGGTCGATGGGTCGGGTTCGAGTCTGACCTGAATTTGACCCAACTCGAATAGGTTTGATCTGAACATGACCCATTTATTAAACGGGTAAAAAACTTCAACCCGAATCCGACTTGATTTTCAACGCATTAACCCAACACAACCCAAATGATCTATTTATATATGTATTTTAAGTCAAAATTGAGTCAAATTCAGGTTCGTGGTTAAAAATCAGGTCAATTTTGAGTTCGCGGGTTAATTTCGAGTCAAATTCGAGTTGGCGAGTCAATATCGAGTCAATTTCGGGTTGGTGGGCCAACCCGACCCAAAATATCAAACGGACCAATTTCTTCAACCCAAACCCTCCCCGAAAATTATTCGGGTCAACCCGAACCCGAATTTTTCGAGTCGAGTTCATGTCGAGTTATTGTGTCGGGTCAATTTTTGAACATAGTTCATAAGGGGCTTAAGCTAGGGCACAAGTTCAAAGTGGTTTAAAATAAAATTGAAATTCTTTTCAAACAAGACTAAAAACATGATTGAATATAATCTAAACATAAGTTATCTATTGAAGATGCATCAAAAAATATTTTTAATAATTTTAACGGAGTAAATTACAAAGTTGATATCGTTGGCACAATTACAATAGTTATAACACAATAAATTATAAGATAGATAAAAGAGTGTAATATAAGAGCTACATGACAACAAAGGACAATCTAATAGCCAGATTATAATATAGTGTAATTTAAAAGATATAACTACATACTTAAGACTTCATCTAAGTGGCCCTCCTCCCTTTCTGAGAAGAAATTTTATGGCTATTGTCAAATAACTTTGACATTTTAATTAACACTGAGAAATATGTGTATAACAAATTTATTGTTACTTAAAAATTTTATGAGAAGAGGTAAAAATTTTTATGAGAAGAGGTAAAAAAAGGTCAAAGTCATTTTATTGATAATAACATGACCTTTATAAGCATGTCATTTTATATAATTATTTTAGTTTTTTTTTAAAATATATAAATTATATGTCAGTAGGAGTGTGCACTAGTCTATTCAAACCTGAAAATTAAACCGAACTGACGTTATTTGGTCGGTTTGGTTTGATTTTAAGTCTCACAGTTTAGTTTTTAGTTGTAAATGCCTAGTTATTTGATTTTTTGTTTGATTTTTTTTTTAAATATTGGTTAAACAGAATAAACCAAATATATATATATATATATATATATATATATATATATATATATATATATATATATATATATATAATTTTGTTTGTAAATACTTAATTATTTGTATATAATTATAGATTTATAATTAACTAAGCAATTTTTAATGTATAAAATTTATTAGATTGTTTTAATTGATTAGTTCAATAAAAAATAACTTTTTTTATTTTTATATATTATTTAGTTTAACCGAAAATCGAACCGAATAATTAGAATTATAGTTCAGTTTTATATGTTATTTGGATGGTTCGGTTATTTTTAATTATTTAGTTCGATTTGTTCAATTTCACAAAAAATTCAATGAACGGATCGAATGCTGACTCCTATATATCAGCTCATGATTTTAGAAACTTTTTCTTCTCACTAATGACATATATAAGAGCTTCTTAAAGCCACTTAAATTTTTTTTTTATTATTTAGTTTGTATATATAGAGATTGTTGTTTTTTAGTAATAATCAAATAGTCTATTCAATTAGTAAATTTTTTAGTAGTGTTAGATCCACTTCCTTATTAAAAAAATATAAAAATTAATGTATAATTTTTTTTTAAAAAAAAGTGTATTCAAGTATTCAAGAGCTCATACACTCAAAAAAGTAATAAATTCCTCAGTTTACTACATATTTATTTAATAAGTGTATATTTTATGGACTCTTATCTCTTTATCATGAAGTTGTCTATCGATCCTAATATGCAAGATTTGAAGAAAGATAATTGTTTTTTATTACTTAGAATGATGAGATCAATGGCATATATATGTCTATAATATTGTGCCTCTATTTTGATAGATGTATAAAATCTCTAATCAAGAAATTGCAATGCAAATCACAATACTAAATAAAAGCTTATTTCTCATGTAGAGAAGCATCCTATCATTAAATTAAAACTCGACTCGACTCGACTCGACTAGACTCGACTCGATTCGTTTAAATTAGGGAGGTGTTATGAAACGGAAGGATCGACTAGCTACTAATGATCATAATTTTCATAATTCAACATATAATTATTTTCATATTATGTAAAAGATAATATTATTAAAAATAATCATAAAAACGAATTAACCAAAACCTATGTGCACGAAAAATAAATAAAGAAAATTATAATGGAATCAATACTTCGATCTAAATGCGCTCTTAAATGGAAATATTATAATCGATTTATATAAAAATTAATGGAAAGATATCAGAAAAATATAATGGAGTTGTATTAATTAAAAGAATAAAAAAATAGTATTGCTAATTATTAATAAATTTTCTTTAAAATTGAGGAGGTAAAATAAATGACATAAAGTCAACAAGTGATTAGTGGCAATTAGAATAGCCTTCTTTTAAAGGTGGACTAACCAAGTCGATAAATAATTAGAGATAAGTTGATTGACAAAAAGAGACAAATTATTACTTTTTAAAAACAAATAGATGGGATGTACTAAATGGTCTAGATTTGGTATGTACATATATGATATGTAACAATTATGATAATATTTCTTACCAATATAAGTTATGGATTGCATGACCATGAGTCGATCAATGATTAAAAGTGATTAGAAGTCTTTCTTTTTTAAATACAGAGTGGTAAAATGACCAACCTAATGTTAGAAAGCATCTAAAGGCGATCAAGATAATCTTTCTATTAAACATGAGGACAAAGATAATCTTCAATCACCCATGAGAAGCAAGATAAATTGACATATTATTTTGATCAAGCTAGGGGGAGGTGGTCACGATGATCCTGTTAAATATAAAGGTGGGGTAGCTAAATAAAATGAAATTAATAAATGAGTTAAGGTGGTCAAGATAGATTCTTTTATAAAGTGAGGGAAAACTAAGTAACTTTAAGAGTTGTGAAGTGATTTGATGTGCTAGGGATATACTTTTTTTTTTCATTGAGGCTAGGTATATTAAGCGACTTGAAATTGAGAAATGAAGAAAGGAAATCATGACAATCATTATATCTCTTAAACATTAGGGGTTGACTTCCAAACTTAAAAATTTAGGGGACAATCAAATATCTACATTTCCCTAATAATTTGGAGTTTACAACAACAACAACAATAACAAGAAGCCATTATCCCACTAAGTGGGGTCAGCTACATGAATCCTTCGTCTCCATTGTGGTCTATTATTTGTCAAATTTTCATTTAATTCAAGTATACTAAGGTCATTATTTATACATCTTAACCAAGTCTTTTTAGATCTACCTCTACCTTTATTAACATAAGACAAATCTAATGCATCTACTCTCCTAACCGGGTCATGGACGGCCCATGTTTTATGTGGCCAAACCATCTAAGGCGACTCTCTCTAATCTTATTTTCCATTGGAGCTACTCCAACTTTTTCCCAAACATACTCATTTTGCATCTATCTCTAAGAGTAAAGCCACTCATCCACCTAAGCATCCTCATCTCTATAACACTTAACTTAGTCTTATGCTTCTCTTTTATTGGCCAACATTCTGCACCATAAGTCATTGCAGGTCTTACCACCATCTTATAAAGTTTTCCCTTAAGTTTAAGTGGAACTTTTCTATCACACAATAGGCCAGATGCATTCCTCCACTTCAACCATCCAACTTGAATTCTACAAATAACATCTCCATCTATTTCACCATCATTTTGAATAATAGAGCCTAAATATCTGAATTGCTCACTCTTATTAATGACTTGTTCACCTAATGTCACAACACTACCACTAGAACTTCTACAACTAAAATTACACTCCATATATTCAATTTTAGATCTACTTAAATGAAAACCTTTAGACTCTAAAGTTGACCTCCATAATTCAAGTTTCTCTTGGACTCCCTCTCTAGTCTTATCAACAAGAAGAATGTCATCAGCAAAAAGCATACACCAAGGTACATCTTCCTATAAATGCCTAGTAAGAACATCCATAACTAAAGTAAAAAAGATAAGGGCTTAAAGCTGATCCTTGATGTAATCCAACTGAAATAGGAAAATATTTTGTCAATCCTCCTTGTGTTTGGACACAAGTAACAGTTCTAGTATACATATCCTTAATGACTTGAATATAACCAATATTAACTCCTTTCTATTCTAAAGCTCTCCAAAGAACATCTCTTGAAACTTTATCATAAGCTTTCTCTAAATCAATAAATATCATATGTAGATCCCCCTTACTTTCTCTATGCTTCTCCATCAAACCTCTTAACAAATGTATAACATCCATAGTAGATCTACCTAGCAAGAAACCAAACTGATTATGAGAAACTTTTGTATCACATCATAACTTATGCTCAATTACTCTCTCCCATAATTTTAATGTATGACACATTAACTTAATTCCTCTATAATTTGCACACTCTTGTCCATCACCTTTATTCTTAAATATAGGAACCAACGAACTCTTTCTCCACTCATCTGACATCTTTTTTGTCTTTAAAATAATATTAAAAAGATTTGTAAACCAAGAAATTCCTTGATCTCCTAAACATTTCCACACTTCTATTGAATATTATGAGGTTGTTTTTTCAAATTTCATTTTCTTTAAAGCTTCTCTAACTTCAGATTTACTAATACGACGATAAAAATGAAATTTCTATTTTTGGTTAGTGTATTAAGGTTGCTAAAATCAATCGTACTTTCAGATCTTTCATTGAAAAGTTCATCAAAATATCTAATCCATTTATTTTCAATATCCTTTTCTAAGAAAAACACTTTATTATTTTCATCCTTAATATACCTCACTTGATCTATGTCTTTACTTCCCCTATCTCTTTGGTTGGTTAACTTATACATATATTTTTCACTTTCTTTGGTATCTAATCTATTGTATAAATCACTAAAAGCTAAATTTTTTGCATTATATATTGCTTTCTTAGAATCTCTACAGGCCACTTTATATCTTTCCCAATTCTCTGTGTTTTTACATCTAAACCAAGTGTTATAATAATGCTTCTTACTTCTTATCTTTTCTTGCACACTCTGATTCCACCACCAACTATTCTTATTAAAAGAAGTTTTTCCTTTTGATTCTCCAAGCACATCTTTAACAACTTGCTTAATTTCACTTGCTATTTTTTTCCCACATAACATTAACTTCCTTATGAACATCCCAAATTCTAATCTCTTGTAGCTTGCTCTTAAAAATATTTTTATTTATATTCTTTAAATATCTCCATCTAATCCTAAGATAATAATTTGATTTATTTTTCATCTTACAACCTTTCATCTTAAAATCTAAAAGTAACAATCGATGTTAGGTACTTAAATTTTCACTTGGAATGATCTTACAATCTTTACAATCTAAAGGATATATTTTTCTTATTAGAAAATAATCAATCTGTGTTTTACTAGATCCATTTTTATAAGTAATAACATATTGCAAAATCAGTAAATGAAAAATATATTTTACCATTTTGCAATCTGAAAAAGAGCGAACTAATTTCAACACAGTTAAATTCATCTAATGAATAAAGTAGATTTAATAAATGAAAATTTAATTTTAGCACATATATAATTTTATCAAATTAGAAATTTTAATTTTAGCAGATGAAGGATTAATATAATAAATGCAAAAACTTTAATTTCAACAATGGGGAATTAGCAAATGCAATTTCAGCAAATCAGTTTCACAAATATGGGATTTTAGCCACTGAAAAAATTATTTCAGGCTTTCAGCTAATGCAAAACTTGATTTCAGCATATGTAATGCTATATAATGTAATAAAAACAAGTAGCAAGATGAATCTAATAAAATTGCATGAGACTTGTTCACACAAATGATGGAAATTGTTCCCTTGAGAATAGCAGCATATGGAAGATGCAGTTTCAGTATAAATTGCCACATAAAAACATTATGTAGGGATTTGAGGAGGTAGGAAAATGATTACCCGACAAATAGAAGAAGGCTAGAAACTTTTGCTGCCTGCAAGCTTTATTTTATTGACTTGAAATAGAGGTGCAGATGTATCCGGCTAAGGTAGGGTCGGTGAAGGGGCGTTGCCTCCCGAGTCACGATCCTTGTAAGTGGAGCCGTCGATGAAGACGACGAAGGAGTTGCCCAGGGCAGCAGAGGCGAAGCTAGCAATGCTTCATGATCCTCGCAACTTGGAAGCGAACCCTAGCCTTCTCACGCACGAATGAAAGGGTGCCAACTTTCAGGTCACACAAGAATTCACGAAGGGGGATTTACATACATACCACACAATTCTTATATATTTACATATCTAACACCTAAAGTTAGATATTTACTTATCTAATATTTCTCTATCCTTAAAAAGTTAAATTTCACTTTTAAAAAGTGAATAAAGTGGTATTTTTGATGTGATATTAAAGATTAGGGTGTTATATATGTAAAAATTGAAGTTTAGATATTAGATTTTATTATTATTTTTTTAAAATTTGTTGACACACGTGTCAGCTTTTTTAAAATTAATATTTTATTCGGACAAGTTTGAGCCCATGTCCGTCATTTTGCAAGCCTATTGGGCGATGTCGGTATTTGATATGTGACAGACATTGCACGCAGCCATTTCTAAGAGTGTCCGTGCTACATAGGCGATAACTGTTAGAAAATTGCTGTTTAAATTTTTAAAAAATAGAAAATATTTTAACACCACAATAATTTTTTAAAAAGTTGATTTCCTGCATCAGCTTTACAACCAGTTTTATAAAAAACTACAGCTTTCCCAAATGGACCCGAAATTAGGCCATTGATCAACCATTGAATGTCAATTGGTCAATAGCAATTAGTTGATAGTTGATCAATTTTTTGAAGGTGCAATGTTTGACTGTTGATTGATAAGGATCAACATTTAGCTGCTCATTGAGGCATAAATTGACATTTGATTGGACCATTTATTGTCTATGGAATGCACATATTGATTGAAAATCAATGTCAATCAATTTTTGAGTGTGTGGTATTATTTGGCGATCAATTGGGATGATTGATTAGCTATTGGACCTAGTTATTTGGCGACGATTGATTAAGAAGGTCAATGCCAAAAAATCTTAAATAAAATTGAAGTTTTAGAGATTGAAATTGTTGTCAGATCTAAATAGGCTCATGACTTAAATTATTTATAATAGTAATCTGCATCATATTTTGTTATAATAATACCTCATTATTAAGGATATTTATATTATATTATTTTTTATTATTCTCTTTTTTCCCTATGTTTATGTACATATATGCTTGTATTAGCAAGGCAATTCTATGAAATCCTTCACAATTCTCTCCCTTCTAATATGATATTTGAGCTATGGCCTAGTATTCTCATAATCTTTGTTAAACACTTTGTGGATGCCATATTCTTCAAACTTTTGATCTTTATTTACCTGCTTTTACGCTTATAATTGTCATCCTTTTTGTGCTCTATCGGCTAATCCCTATGTGAGATTCACATCTCCATTGTTGATCGTAGTGGCACTTTGCCTAGATCCTACACCACTAGGATCTGCTTATATTCTCTGGCGACAACTTGTCATGTCTCTTGTCCTCACTATGCCATTCTCTCGGTTGATGATCTCTATTAATGCTCTTCGATGACTCTTTGCACTGATTCTTCTACTACCTTATTCTATTGATACTTGTGTTTAATAGTCTTATCTATGTTTCATTGATATTGATAATCCGATATCATTTCCATTTCATTGTTATGTTTTTTATAAAAAATAAACTTTTAAAAGTACTTTTTTAGGTATTCGAGGTTTTATTAGTATATTCATCATTTCATAAAATTTTAGTATATTGTGACTTATATTAAGTACAAAATAAAACATTTTTGTTGGTATGTATGTGTGTGTGTATATCATTTAATAAACATGGTGGCTCATATATTGTAACTTAAATTAAACATATAAAAAGTGAACTGTTTAATTGGAGTTTATAGTTTTGTTGTTATATATGTCATTCCTTAAATCACTCTTATATTGTGACTTAAATTATGCACATAAAAAAGTGAAGTGCATTACTAGTCATTTTGTAGAAAAAAAAATTTCTCCTAATCTTTATTAAACACCTCGTTGATGACATATTTCTCAATCTTTTGATTTTTGGTTAATCCTTGTGTGAGATACACATCTTTATTGTTGATTGTAGATGCACTAGGCCTCCTTCTTTTTCTTGCAGATCATATACCACTAGGACATACCCTCTTATCTCTAGTGCAACTCGCCAATGTCTCTTATCTTCACTATGTCATTTCTTTTTGTTGATGATCTTTATTAGTTAGTTGTCTTCGATGATGCGCTTCACTAATACTTCTACTGGCTTCTTCTATTGATACTTGTGTTTATGAATATTGTCTATGCTTCCATGATATCAATATCATTGGCAATTCATTGTTAGATATTTTAAAGAAAAAGAAAATTTTTGAAGCACTTTTCTTGGCACTCAAAAGTTTTATTTTTATATTATCATTTCATAAAATTTTCTTATATATATTGTGTTTAAAATTAAATACATAAATAAAAAAGTGAAGTGCCTAATTAGATTTTTAAGGTTTTGTGTGTGTGTATATATATATTCTGTAAATCACTATTACATTGTGACTTTAATTATGCTGTATTTCATTTCGTTTCTTAAATTATTTATATGTTGGTACTTAAATTAAGAACAAAAAAATGTAGTACTTTATTAGATTTTTTTTGTAGAAACATAAATTTTTTAACTGCTTATTTATATACTTAAGAGATTTTATTGGTGTATTCATCATTTCATTTCGTGATCTTTAATACATTATGAATTAAATTAAATACATATTAATAATTTACATGCTCTGTTAGGTGCTTAAAATTTTGTTGATAAATTTAATTTTTGTTTAAATAGCTCATACATTGTAATTTAAATTAAGTACATAAAAAAGTGAAGTATTTAGTTATGATTTTATTAATATATATATATATATATATATATATATATATATATATATATATATATATATATATATATATATATATATATATATATATACTTAAAATATATTATATTGCGACTTAAATTAAGCTCTTAAAAAGTGAATTATTTTGGTAGGCATTTTATAAAAAAATAAAATTCTTGAAGTAACTTTTTTAGATATTTGAAATTTTATTGGTATAATCACCACTCCATAATTTTTTCTCATGTCATGGCTTAAACTAAATAACTAATAGAAAGTTAAGTACTTAGTTTTGTTAGTATATATATTATTTGGAAAAAAAAACTCAGACAGTGCGACTTAAATTACACATAAAAATTGAAGTAAAAGGTTTTATATGTATAGAATTTTTTAAATAGCTCATACATTGTTGCTTGAATTGAATTAAGTACATAAAATTAAAGCGCCAAAGTATTTTATAGAGAACTTATAAGAATACGGGTTTTTTGGTGTATTGACAATTTCAGAAAATTTTAATACATTGTGACTTAAATTGAATTCATAATAAAAAGTGAAGGGGCTGTTTGGGATCATTTTTTATTTTTCATTTTTTTATTTTTGTTTACAATTTTTTGTTTTTATTTTATTTTGTTTTATGCGAAAATAAAAATATATTTGATATTTTTATGAATTTTTAGTTTTAAAAATAAAAAATAAAAAACTATATTTGTTGTTATTTTTTAAAATTTTTAATGGAAAAAATAAAATAATAAAATTAATTATTACACTCTAAGAGATTATTTGGGACTACTTTATATATATTTTTTAAATTTTAAAATAAAATAAAAAATATGTTTGATATTTTTTTATTTTAACATAAAGCAAAAAAATATTTGGCGATACAAATGATGATGAAGGATGCTGATTTATATATTTGTTTTATTGCTTAAATAAAGTCAAATGTAATGACGATAATTATTGAAAGTGATGCACACTAATTAGATTTGAATAATCATCAAAATAATATGAATAATACTCGTTCATAAAGAGAATCACTTAGAAAAATTCAAAATAAAAAAATTTATCAGACAAGCTATAAATGCGATATCACACGATTTGAGTCAATATTATTTTGATTATCGCTGATGTTGCTAAAAAAATGTCTGCTTATAAGACAAATTACATCGATGCATTGTAAATGTTAAAAATATAAAAGAAAGACACATTTATAGGAATTGATGCATATACATGAAATGTAAAATAATTAGGTATATACTTAAATTCTATGAGAAATATAAAATTTATGAAAAGATATAAATATATTTTAAATAATAATAATAATAATAATAATAATAATAATAATTATATAATCAAGTTAAATTTAATTAGAATCAATCAAAAATTAATATATTTTAAATTTATATTATATATATATATATATATATATATATGATATATTAAAATTAATCTATTATTATCTGCATTCAAGATAAATTTTGTTAAATTAAATCAATTAAAATTAACATTATTATATAATATAATAAAAAAATAAAATCTAATATCTTAAAAATCTGAAAAATGTGACGGGATGTTTTAAAAGTAAAGAAAAAAAAACAGATTTTACATATTTTTAATATTTTGAAAACAAAAAACAAATTTGTTTAAAATAGAAAAATAAATTAATAAAAGGAGATGAACAAACTTTTTTTTTTTTTTTTCATAAAAATAAAATTATAAAATATAAAACAAAATTTGATTCCAAACAAGGCCGAAATGTTTGGGTAGTTAAGATTTTGTTGATATATCTAGCATTTCATAAATAGTTCATATATTATATCTTAAATTATGCACATAGGAAGTAAAATATTTAAAAGTGAATTATGATTTATGATTTATGAAAATTAAGATCTAAACAATACATTATTCCTGTCTGAAGTTTTTTTTTTTTTTAAAATGTATGTAAATCCTAATTTTTTTTATAAGTTATTACATTGAAGTATCCATTACAGAGTTATTTCATTGCATCTATAAAAATGTTATAATATCAATAAATAGATGATAACAATAATTTAATTTTCTGATAATTTTAAATAATAATTTTCTAAATAATATTTAAAATTTATTTTAATGTCATCGTTAAATAATGGCAAATTTACTCACATACAGTTATTAATTATTTAATGGTTTAGAGAAATGATAAGAAAGCAAATCATAACTTTTTTTAATCTTTTTAAGTTCATCCTATTTTAAAGTAAAATAATGTTAAACTTAACATTTCACATTTAATATATCAAATTATTATTTAAATATTATAATTATCTAAAAAACATCTAACCATACCTCATAAGAAACCATTAAATTTATCTGAATTTAAATCCATTCAATCATGGTACTGCTGGTTTATCTTTTTGAAATTCAACTATTTATTTAATTTAAATGAAAAAAATACTAATCAAGAAAATAATTTTTTACTTATGCAAAACATTTTAATTTCGGGACTGTTTGGTTGCCTGAAAAAAGAATACAATGTAGAAAGAATGTAATATATTTGGATTACTTTAGGTTATTGATGGAGAATTTTATAAATTTATTAGTTTATTTTTTATTTATTAAAAAAATGTAATGTAAAATATTTTGAAGATTTTGAGCAATAGTGATGAATACATCACTTTAAAATTTTATTTTACATGGTGTCAAATCGTGCCAAACGCTAAAAAATCCAAAACTCATGCATTTATTTTACTTTTGATTCTAACCAAATAAATCCTTAATGGTTACGTGTTTGGGCTCTAATTATAAAATTTTAAATTTAAGGTTTTTTATATACATTATGTGTGAACGAGTTCATAAATGAATTTATTTGAAATCTCAAGAAATTTTTTTACTAAAGAGGGGCGGTAATATTTTTTTTAATATTTCTTTTAGAAAAATAAATTTAAAATTTCTCCAAAAAAAAAAAATCATTTGCATTATCTTTACTTAAATTTCAACACATTGCTTGTACTCCGTTTGGCAATAAGATAAAGCTAATGCATGTTATATTTGTCATGTTAGATGAGTTCTAGTCTGTTGGATATGATTTTTGCTTAAACAAAACTAAGAACCATTCCCAAAAAAAAAAAAAAAAAAAATAAAAAAAAAAATGAAACCTACACTTTTAGTTTTTGCCCTTCTATTTTTTTCCTCGTTGCCAAGCTATGGCTTCTAAACAAAACCTCCAACCTATGAATAAACCTATGAATGAAGGCGAGATTCTTTATGTTGCTTGCTTGATGAATTATAACAATACTATGAGGATCAATAAGAAAAAACAATAGAATGAAGCATCACCACGATGATAAACATAGAGAAGAAGGCATAAATATAAATATTTGTCATGTAGGATATGTTTTTTACTCTATGTAGTCCTAAAAATAGTAAAAATCATGTTAAAGTTCATGTAATCAACCCTTAAAGTTTATGAGGAAACTAATATTATGTGGAAAAAAAGTAGCAATTAAAATTAAACAAGTTGCTAAAAATATCCTTAGAGAATCAAAAGGAAAAACTTCTTTTAATAAAAATAGTTGGTGATGGAGTCAAAGGGTGCAAGAAAAGATAAGAAATAAAAAGCATTGTTATAAAACTTGGTTTATATGTAAAAACTCGGAGAATTGGGAAATATATAAAGTGAACTGTAGAAGTTCTAAGAAAGCAATATATGATGCAAAAAAATTTAACTTTTAGTGATTTATACAATATATTAGATACCAAAAAAGGTGAAAGATATATGTATAAGTTAACCAACCAAAGAGATAAGAGAAGTAAAGACCTAGTTCAAGTGAGGTGTATTAAGCATGAAAATAATAAAATGCTTTTCTAAAAAAAGGGTATTGAAAATAGGTGGATGAGATATTTTGATAAACTTTTCAATGAAGGATCTGAAAGTACGATTGATTTTAGCAACCTTAATACCTTAAACAAAAATAGAGAATTTTGTTTTTATCATCGTATTAGTAAATCTGAAGTTAGAGAAGATTTAAGGAAAATAAAATGTGGAAAAACAGTAGGACCTGATTATATTCCAATAAAAGTGTGAAAATGTTTAGGAGATCAAAGAATTTCTTGGCTTACTAATCTTTTTAATATTATTTTAAATACTAAAAAGATGCCATATGAGTGGAAGAAGAGTTTGTTGGTTTCTATATTTAAGAATAAAGGTGATGCACAAGAGTGTGCAAATTATAGAAGAATTAAGTTAATGTGCCATACATTAAAATTATAGGATAGAGTAATTGAGCATAGGTTATGATGTGATACAAAAGTTTCTCATAATCAGTTTGGTTTCATGGCAGGTAAATCTACTATGAATGCTATACATTTGTTAAGAGGTTTGATGGAGAAGTATAAAGGAAGTAAGGAGGATCTACATGTGATATTTATTGATTTAGAGAAAGCTTATGATAAAGTTCCAAGAGATGTTCTTTGGAGAGTTATAGAATAGAAAAGACTTAATATTGGTTATATTCAAGTCATTAAGGATATGTATACTAGAGCTGTTACTTGTGTACAAACATAAGGAGGATTGACAAAATATTTTCCTATTTTAGTTGGATTACATCAAGGATCATCTTTAAGCCCTTTATCTTTTTTTCTTTAGTTATGGATGTTCTTACTAGGCATTTACAGGAAGATGTACCTTGGTATATGCTTTTTGCTGATGAAATTCTTCTTGTTGATAAGACTATAGAGAGAGTCCATGAGAAACTTGAATTATGGAGGTCAACATTAGAGTCTAAAGGTTTTCATTTAAGTAGATCTAAAACTGAATATATGGAGTGTAATTTTAGTTGTAGAAGTTCTAGTGGTAGTGTTGTGACATTAGGTGAACAAGTCATAAAGAAGAGTGAGCGATTCAGATATTTAGGCTCTATTGTTCAAAATGATGGTGAAATAGATGGAGATGTTATTAGTAGAATTCAAGTTGGATGGTTAAAGTGGAGAAATGCATTTGGCCTGTTGTTTGATAGAAAAGTTCCACTTAAACTTAATGGAAAATTTTATAAGATGGTGGTAAGACTTGCAATGACTTATGGTGCAGAATGTTGGCCAATAAAAGAGAAGCATAAGACTAAGTTAAGTGTTACAGAGATGAGAATGCTCAAGTGGTTTTACTCTTAGAGATAAAATGAGAAATGAGTATATTCAAAAAAAAGTTGGAGTAGCTCTAGTGGAAGATAAGATTAAAGAGAGTCGCCTTAGATGGTTTGGCCACATAAAGCGTTGACCGTCCGATGACCCGATTAGGAGAGTAGATGCATTAGATTTGCCTTATGTTAAGAAAGGTAGAGGTAGACCTAAAAAGACTTGGTTAAGATGTATAAAAAATGACCTTAGTATATTTGAATTAAATGAGAATTTGACACATAATAGGACACAATGGAGACGAAGGATTCATGTAGCCGACCCCACTTAGTGAGATAAAAACTTACTGTTGTTGTTTAATTATCTCAAATTTACCTTATTCAAAGACTTGTTGTTATTGTTCTCCATCATAGAGCTAATGCCTTATACGTATAACCTCCAATTAATCGATATAGGCAAGATTCACTAAATAGCTTGCTTGAAGAGCTATAATAAGATCAAGAGAATGGATAATAAAAATGAGATAAAGCATTACTATGATGATAGAAAAGAACTTTTTTTTTCATATTTATGCAATAATTTACCACGATAATTATATCAAATTTTTTTTTTGAGAGTATTGTAGTTGTGATGGGTTCTCTATTTTTAATGCTAATCCTCATAGTTGTATTATACTTATTTAAAAAAAAAGCCAAGGAAACGATCCCACAATCATTCATTAGTTAAAAGTTGTGCGTAGAAGTCATAACTTAAGGGTGTAAACAAGTCGAGCCGAGTTTTGACTCGATTGAGCTAAACTTGTTTAAACCCTATTGAGCTCAAGCTCGACTCGATTTAAAGAAAATCAAACTCTAGCTCGTTTAAAAAGCGATAAATTATTAAACCAATAATATGATACAAATATTACAGTTCGTCATTATTTAAAGGAGTCGGCTTGATAAGCTATCGGTCCGGGTCAAACCAGGCTGAAACTCGAGCTCAAATTTTTTTCGAACTTGTTGATTTTCTCTCTGTTTTTATGTCAATAGAATTTATTTTCTAACTGTAAGAGAAATGATACATTTATAATATTTTTTTTTAATGAGGAAGAAGATACTTTTATTATTAATTCTAATTTCTACTTATACTGGATGGAATGTATAACCTGAATAGCTCAAAAGAAATGGTGTCTAAGTTGACTTTTTTTTTTCTATTGCTAATTACTAAGTTGAAAAAAAAAGAGATTAGAAATTTAAATATTAAAACTATGTAAATTTTTAATAATTAAAGGTAGTGTGAAGGTTGAATTCTATTATCTTTTGTTATTTACTTAATATCCAATAGATTTTTTGCATGTTTTTTTTTACTTTTTTAAGCTGAAAAACAATCACTTTTTTAAGCTGAAAAACAATCACTTCTAATATGAAAAGAGAGAAAACCATAGAACAAATTTTACACAAATTATTGCATAAATATGAAAAAAAACAACACTAGAACTACTTCATGACAATGACTTTTCAATTTATTTTCTTATTGATGTTAAAGAAAAATGTCAAGTTTAAATATAATTTTTCATTAAAGAAAAACAAAAATATTTGTCATTAAAATTTGACAAAAGACATCATCTTAATGACCTACCAAATAATGAAAGAAAATTTGAAATTCATCATTTTTAGCACTATTCTCTTTGGTGGTCACAAAAAAAAAAAAAATCTATTAAGTAAATGACTCAAACTTAAGAGGGAAAACAAAACTTGAAATCATAACATACCCTAAACTAAAGATTTCAGCTGCTGATGCTTTTAAATTACTTATTAACCTTTTGATGAGAATGTATCTCTTAAAACCAAAACCCAATGATGATTAAGCGAGGAAAAATTGAAATAGAAATTTTTATCAAATCGGGACCAATTCATCAGTTCGCACTAGCCTATTGCAAAATTGATTTTTAAAATTGTACAGACCAACCTCATGACCGATTCAGGATCGAATTGATCCAACCAACCAAACTGATCTAATTTTCGCAATGTTGTTTATATCAACATCAAAAGATCTCATGCTATCAAATCTTCCACATTATAAAAAAAAGC
Source organism: Cymbidium sinense (assembly GCA_021442155.1). Lineage (NCBI taxonomy): Eukaryota > Viridiplantae > Streptophyta > Magnoliopsida > Asparagales > Orchidaceae > Cymbidium > Cymbidium sinense. The sequence continues at coordinate 64,518 of JAKCPB010001357.1, forward strand.
CCTAAGAAGTATTATATATATATATATATATATATATATAAGGAACATAAATTGTTGGAAAAACAACTGAAACAACACAGCCATGGTCCATACACAATCCTAACATTGTTAGAATGCACCTAAAAAAAAGGAAAAAAAAAGAGTTATTATATGTTACATCAATAAAATTATGATAAAGTATTATCTTTCCATGCTAGGACTTGAAATATATTGGATAAATTGGATGGCACCTTCATTTTTACTGAGGTAGATTCATAAATAATTATCATCAAATTCAAATACGCCCTAACAACAATTAAAGTCAATGCTCAAAGCTTACGAAGGACTTTATAAATGAAAGATGACACCCTTTGTGCCATGCAATGCATCAACACATTTATGCGACCAAGAAAAGAAGCATTCGAATCATTCTTAGGTTTTTTAGTCATACATTTTGATGTCATTTTGGCGTTCAATGCATCCTTAATCATAATTAATATTCACAAAGCATTTTCTCTATCCTCAATAAGCATAAATTGTTTCTTAATCCTTACAAATGTGAGTTCATCATTGTGTTAGTATGCTTCTTGAGAGTTTTACCTACCACTATAAGATGTTTGTTGATCTACACTGCCACTAGCATAAGATCTTTTGAGTAAGAGATCTTGTCAAGATCAGTCTACACAAAAGAACAATTCCAAGATCAAACCTCTCAAACTAGTCCCCTTCTCATTTGCAACACACACACACACACACACACACACACACAAATGATAATACCTACATTAACTCACTCCCTCAGAAGTTACATATTTCATCAACATTCAACATTGCCAACAGCTATTTCTACCTGCCATCCCACCATGCAAATCGATGAACTTGAACTACTTACTATTTTACATAACTTTATGTTTTAGAATTGTGTTTTCCCATACTAACACAACTATATATATTATTCAAAAATTATGCATTAGTTTGAACTCCAGTAAAGGGAATAATAATCAACTTATATATGAATATAGAAGAGAAACAAACCTAATATGATTTAATGTATAAATTTGGGAAAAGTTTTGATAAAAAATGAATTCTTCGCCTTAGCAAACAGGTAATACACACCAAAGCAAGGGATGTGCACCAATGCTATTATGGCTAAATACCTGCAATTAAGATTTACTATTAGTTTTATTTGAGAAGTAGGAGGAGGAGAAGTATGGTTGAGGTTATATGAAGCTCACCATAGAGGTGCCCAGGGCGTTGAAAGCTCCATGAAGGGGGTAAGGCCACTTGAACGAGAACAAGTTAAAACAATCACGAAGAATCTAAGAGAAATCCAATATCATAAGAACAAATCATCATCATTAGCTTTATCCTAACTATTCAAGATTGATTTTATGAATCCTTATTTTTCATTCATTATGTTGAATTTTGAGTTTGAAAAAAGGGTGATCTCCTTGGAGTTTGTTTGGCTAAGATGAACTTATTTTTGAAGTGTTTTCACTCAAAATAATGCATATTAATAGAGCCAATCAATATGTCTAGACACCATTTAAATAGATGTATATCTAGGCCACAAGATAGATGGAAAAGATGCTAATGGAATCCGAGATATACTTCTTAAGGTATAAAACCTAATTTTCGTAAATCATTTTGAATAACTTCTACCTATGTTATCTTAGGTCTTATCTTTTTCCTTCCAAATATTTTGATAATAGTTTAATCTAATGAATTCATTTATTTGTTGTACATATCTAAATCATTAAGTCTAATTTTAATTACTTTATATTTAATTGATGTCAATATAATTGTTCTTCTAATATAACCATCCCTAGATAAAATGAAATGTTTTCAACTATCAAGCATTGACCACTTGTATCAGTGATGATGAATGCATTAGAAGTAGAGTTTGCATTTTTAACTAGAAAGAAAGTAGAGATAAAAAAACATGTTTATTCACTATGTACATAGATTATATGAAACAATAAGTACTCACCATGTGAGACCATAGGCATGCAGAACCCACTGGAAAGTCAAATATAAACAGGTCCAAACAACAAAATATGCCATTTCAAACCAAGGAAAAGGCTGAAACGAGAAATTACTTCAACTGTGACAAAAGAATATGTGGACATAACAACAACACATTACAAAAATACTTACCAGACGATTGACGATATCAATGAGAAGGAACACAGCATTCAGAGAGTGCAAACAGATCATTATCTGTCATCAAAACCAGGTAAGATAAACAGCAGAAATCATAAGTCATATCCATATCCTCATTGATAATTTCATAGAAGTATTGTTGTCTTAACATCCTAAAACAAAAGTTCTCTTGGCATAAGCCAAGTAAAAAAAATTTTAGAGTTCCAATGTTATAATAAACTTTATTTCATGTACCCCATAATATCATTATTTCAGCTCTCACCTCAAAGGGACTCCATCGCATACATTTTTCCATGGTGTTTATAAGAGCATAAGTTCTTCAATCATAGAACCCTCTTTGTATGATACGGGAAATCTAACAGGCAGAAGTAACTTTACAATAAATAATACCCCATTACTTTAAATTACTATCTCTAGAGGTCAATGCAATAATGGACAGTGAAAAACATTTGAGTTAGAATATCCTGGTCCAAAAATAGTCAATATGGGTTTTATATCCCTTAAATATGTTTTGAGATGCAACACCAACAACAACAATAAGCCTTTATCCTCATTAATTTGTTTTGAGATGAATGTAATATAAATTTTGATTTATAGTCATATATTCTACTCATCTCAAAGTAAAATCAATGCTTATAAAATTTATTTGGACCAAATTTGCGCTAGAAAAATCATGACTTAAAAATTTTCCTTCATGAAACCACCATAAAAAAAATGATCATAGCTTCCGCATTTCTAAACTAGCAATTATTATATTAATAATACCAATTATAAGTAATTCAAGAGATAAAACACTAACCAAATCAAGCCTGAGATGCTCATCAGACATGAATGGTACAAGGAGAAACCAAAAGACCATATCTCTGTAAAATCAGCCCAAAGATTTATCGACAAAAAAGAATACATATATATATCATATATATATATATATATATATATATATATATATATATATATATATATATATATATATAGATTATAGAGAAACCAAGAAAAAATGGACTGAAAATATTTTTACTACCCAAGAAAACTTTTGTTAGATTTATTTCTTCTACACATAAAACACTCCCTATTGATTATATTTAATTAATTTTTAGGAATGTGTTTTGTTTCAGATTCACAAACATTCTTCACCAAATTCTAGAATACTCTTAACTCTATTTTAAGCATATTTTATCTATTTTTATAAGTATCATAAGTACAAAAATAAGAAGTTATTTTATAGAATTGTCTTTATTAAAAAATTTGTACTCCTTGTAAAAAGCGATCTTTTTGCTACCATTTGGTGTCCGTTTTTCAAGCCGTTTTCACCAGAGTATTATACACATGAGGTCGGATTTATTAATTATTTTTCTAAATTTTTAGATTCTTATATTTCAACTTATAAAAGAATTTATATAAAATTATAATTAAAATAAAATAATTTTAATAATTAGCATTATACTCTTTTTATTTAATTAATAAATTTTTTTTCCCTTTTCTCCAAGTCGTGAATAGTTTTAGAGAGAGAGGGAGAGGAGAGAGAGAGAAAGGAAAGAGAGAGAAAGGAGAGATAAAGTGCGATCAAAGGGTCATAGAATAGATTTCGTCTACCGAGCCAGTTGGGAAAATTGTACAGCTCTAGGTAGGCTATTGTTTATCTACTTCAGATTTGAATTTCATCACTTGTGTATATTTTTAGCATTTTATTTAGTTGAATTTCGTACAAACTAAGATCTATGAAGATTTACAAATTTTCCACCGTGTAATTTTTGATATGTTATAGAATAAACTATTTTGGACATATTGACATAGAAAAATAAAATTTTCACCAAGTATTTTGTGTAATATAGTATTTAGTATATTTTTATATATATATTGAACATGATAAAAATTTCTATAAAATAAGAAAAGTTTCAAAATATTATTCTGGACATTGCATATAAATAATTTTGTAAATTAAAATTATTGATATATACACACAAATTTATCTATAATTCCTACTTTAGTTGTGCCCACTAATATTTATATATTTTTGCAACACATTTGATAATGTTTAAATATACTGAAAATGATAGTATCCAATGCTTAAAGTAACAAAGTATATGTGCAAAATAAGAAAAAAAGTAGGGAAGTGCAGGTGTCTAGATGCTATATGTTATGTGCATTCAAGTGTAGTTATAAGGGTTTGTGTACCTATAAAATTATCCAACTATATATTTTATACTCCTGAACAGATGTGGACAAGTGAAAGCGGAGATATAAGAGGCAAAGTTGAAATATGAATATGTGAAGGTATAAATAGAAGTGAAGATATAAGGGGCGAAAGAAAAACTATAAAATATTTTAAAAAAAAATTATTATTTTATGTTATCTTATTTTATTTTTGACATCATGTTGCTTACAATATTGCTTGACAATGACTTACGATAGATATTAATTTTCATACTCACACTATACTTGATAGATACAACATATGACCTATTGAAATGTTATTTTAATTCATTTAAGGTACATTTTATTATTTATTAAATGACATTTTTTTGGCTAATATAAATATTCTTTTTTGTTTTGTGCATTGAAAATTGCAATAGATTTCTAGTAGTGTACTGAGCTGTGGTTGCTCACTTTTGTTGTATTCACATGTATTATTTCAAGAAAGGATAAGATAGATTGAGTAGAGGCTTTTGGTTACTGTTGAGCGCTTGACCTTAGGTATGTTTCTACTTTAGATATATTTTTTTGACAGTTATGATAATTTACATGTTTTGTTAATAGAAGAATCATATTATGATTGTTGTTTTGATGTATAGTTATGATATGATCTGGTGTTGACTATTTTTATTTTATGATATTTCGATAATAGTAGTGACTCTGTGTTTGTCAAATTGAAGGAAAAAAATTTCTTCCAAATAGATCTTGGGTAATTAATTAACTGTTACAATCTCGACACAATGTGACCCATCTTGATATGATGATTTACATTGGGTTGGGTTGTGACAATAAGCTAGACTGAATAGCTATTTTAGAAGCTTGAATGGACGGGTGCAGTCCATTTAATGTGTATAACAACTTATTTTCAGTGTCAAGTGGAGAACTACAAACAACAATAAGAACAATCATAGCTTTGATTTCAAATAAATATTGTGTCAATTATTTGAGTTCCTATAAAAATGTTATAAATCTCATTCTCGAGTTGTATAATATGAGCTTGTCAATTGGAGACAACGTTCAAGTGTGAGCCATATATCTGCACACGACTCCAAATTCAACACACAGGGTAGAATAAAAAGTGAATGGAAAGTGAAATAGTGACATAGAGAGTTGATGCCAAGTTTTGATCTATAAGAATTCAAAGGTTAAGCTTTTATTTTTCAATAAGTCACTCAAAGATAAACAACTATATAGGCAATTGATTAAGACATTTTCACTTTTGACCAAAAGAAAACAATGAGTCAAGCTTAAGCTTATGGTACCTCCATCTATGAAAGAGCGCTTAAGAAACTTTGGAATCTGAACAAATATGATTAATACACTCCTACATATGGAACTGTCCAGTAACTTCAATACAGAGAATGACGAAGCATAATGATCAAAGTTTAATTACATATAGACAGAGAATGAATATGATTAATTTTCTAATTGCACTAACTAATTCCTATGCGTTAGTGATTAAACACTAATGCTGATCAATCAGCTACAAGGTGCAATTGGTTAACCAAAAGTTACAATGATTTGTAGCACCTGCATTTAATTGGTTAATTAGGCATTATACTACAAGTAGTTATCTTTAACATGCTCAAATCGATAAACTAAACACTAAACTGCTGCACAGCAATAAGCATTAATAAATGGTAATGTTGGGAAGTCATTGTCGAGCCCATAGCTCAGTGTTAGTGCATTTGACTGCAGATCAAGCATCGACTGTATCAATAAGGTTTCCTTGTGAAAAACAGCCACTTTGTTTTGCAGAAATAAGGCTGCCCAAAACATTTTCTCCCCAAAAGGGACTTCATTCACCGGATACTCTCTTTAATTTAGGTAAACATCTATTAAACATCAAATTATAATCAAATAGGGGGAGTTAAATTGATATTATTATTTTTTTACTGTTGGGGGTGAGGTGATGGAGGTGGCGAACCAAAAAAGAAAGCCGGAGGTAGCCTTACTGAGGTAAAGCTCCATCAATAAGTACCATCTGTAAGCACCACCAAAGCAACCAGGAAAGAAGACCATAGGCACGGCCCATAAGCAACCTAGTGGCAGCTCCTGCAACCAGGTCGCCATGACGGCAGCTAAATAAAGACCGCCAACAATTCGCCAAACCATAAATAACTACCAGGGGAATGAAAACCATGCGATGAGTGGATCGAAGACTCGCTTGAGTTCCAACTACCAACTACAACGCTCATTTACTCGCAGGGGTCCACGGGGAAGCGCATTTGAATCAAGCCACTTTACAGCCGAACTTGTTTAAAAAAATATTGTTATAAACATTTCCAAAAAAAAATTTGTTATAAAATATATTTAAAAAATTATAATTTAAAGTTTAAATATAATGACGCTATTAAAAATATTTAAATTTACTTCTCAAAATATATTTTAAAATTTATATCTTCCTTTTAACAAATAACTTTTTAATATTTAATTATAATTATTTTTTAATTATAATAAATATTTAAATTATAATCTACCTTTTCTTTTATAATGAATGGGCCATGTGCTTAGCCCATTCAAATTAATTGTGTTTGAATTAGGCCTGTTTATACACTCTGAGTTTGTCCAACATAGCAAACTCAATTTTGGTGCCATTTTATTTTGATTCACATAATGAATTAATTTATTTTCTTACCTAACAATTATGTAAAATATAATATATTATAATAATAATACTATCATAGATGTGTATAAATACTAGAGGACTTTTACTCACCTCAATGGGTTCATGCTCCTATCAATTTCTATCCACACACAAACACACAGATATATATATATATATATATATATATATATATATATATATATATATATATATATATATATATAATGATTTAATTATATGATAATATACTAACAACCCAAAAATGTCTTCTTAATTTTTTTCAACATCAAACAATTAATAGTAATTACAAATATAAAATGAATATTAAGAAAATTATTTTCAACACACACCAATGTATGACACGCTTAAGAATAGAGTAAATTTCATTAAAGAAATGCATGTTTTAGCATAATGATAGATAGTTCTCTCTCTCTCTCTCTCTCTCTCTCTCTCTCTCTCTCTCATTTATTCAAACATCTCAAATTAATAGAAGCAAGCAATCGAGAAATGTAATGCTCTCTCATCTTATTTTTCTCAACATAAAAATAGGAGACCACAAGGCAACACCCTTATGGTAATCTTTTTGATTACATGCATATAACAATGAGCTTGATGTACCATGTAAATGAATTAAGGCTTACATTATTCCCAATACACTCCATGCATAAATGGCCTCATTATAAGAACAAAATACAGTTCTTAGCTTTGAATCAAGGGTTAAGATATCATCATCAATAAAGAATCAAGAATAAACTTTGATATTAAATGTATAAATAAAAACACAATAAAAATTTAAACTTAAGATTAAAGAAAATTAATAAAAAGTTTTTGAATTATCAATCATTAATATATTATTTTTATATGAAATTTTAAAATTATTTGTTCATTATTTAAATTAGCTTTAGACTTCGCTAGAAAGCAATAGAGTCAATCTCACCACATTTGAGGAGAAGATCTTTGAGTAGAATATGAGTATTTATGCTCAGCTTTCTTATTTACTTCTCTTTTTTTTCTTATTATTAATTTTTGTTTTAACTTTTAAGAATAAAATTTGATGTAATTGTTAAATATTGTAAAAATAAATGACAAAATGTTAAATTTCTCAACAAAAAATGAAGTAAAATATTTAAGGTCAACTTCTCATTTTTGAGTTCCTCTTAGTAAATGACTTAAGTATCTTCCTTATATTTGTTGATCTCTTTCTTAATTTATATAATAGTAAACTAATAATAAACTAATAATAACTAATAACTAAAACTAAAAAACTAATAACTAACTAATAAACTAAACTAAAAAACTAATATTAATAACTAAAAACTAATAACTAATAAAACTAAATAGAAAACTAACTATTTAATTAATAATAAATAATAAAAGTGAATGAATAATAACTAATAAAACTAATTAATAACTAATAAAAACTAAAGACTAACTAATAACTAAAACTAACTAAACTAAACTAATAACTAACTAACAAAAGCTAATAACTAATAACTAAACTAATAAACTAATAATAAACTAATAACTAACTAATAATAACTAATTAACTAATAACTAATAAATAATAATAAACTAATAAATAAATAAATAAATAAATAAATAAATAATAAAACTAATAAAAACTAACTAATAAATAATAACTAATAACTAAAACTAATAACCAAACTAACTAATAAACTAACTAAACTAATAACTAAAGTAAATAACTAACTAATAAAATAAAACTAACTAAATAAACTAACTAAACTAAAAACCAATTAATAAACTAATAACTAAAACTAACTAAAAACTAAAATTCTAATAATAAAACCTAAATAACTAAACCAAACTAAAAAAACTAAACTAAACTAAATAACTAAATAAGTAATAAACTAAACTAATAAGTTAAAAACTAACTAACTAATTACTAATAAAAAATAACTAATAATAACTAAACTAAATAACTAACTAATAATAACTAATAATCAATAAACTAATAACTAAACTAACTAACTAATAATAAAAAAACTAAAAACTAATAATAAATAGCAAACTAAACTAAAACTAACTAATAATAAATAAACTAATAACTAAACTAATAATTAATAACAAACTAATAAACTAAACTAAAAAAACTAAAAATAATAACTAAAAAGTAGTAACTAATAAAACTAAATAAAATAACTAACTACCTAATAAAAAATAAGAAAAGTAAAAAAAAAAACTAAAAACTAATAATAATAACTAATAAAACTAACTAATAACTGATAAAAACTAAAAACTAACTAATAACTAAAACTAACTAAACCTAAATAATAACTAAACTAATAATGAAGTAATAACTAACTAATAAAAACTAATAACTAATAACTAATAACTAATCTAACAAACTAATAATAAACTAATAACTAGCTAATAATAACTAACTAACTAATAAACCTAAAAATAATAAACTAATAAATAAATAATAAAACTAATAAAAACTAACTAATAAATAATAACAAATAACTAAAACTAATAACTAAACTAACTAATAAATTAACTAAACTAATAACTAAACTAACTAACCAACTAACTAATAACTAATAAAATAACTAATTAAACTAATAATAAAAAACTAAACTAAATAACTAAACTAATAAAATAAATAACTAACAAAAAACTAATAACTAAAAAATAAACCTAATAATAAAACTAACTAAATAAGTAATAACTAAATAACTAAACTAATAAAGCTAACTAATTAACTAAATTAATAACTAATAACAAAAATTAATAAATAATAATAACTAAAAACTAACTAAACTAATAATTAATAACTAATAATAAACTAATAAATAATAATAACTAAATAATAACTAATAATAAATGAATAAACTAATAAAAAATAATTTGTAACAAACTAACTAATAAATAACTTATAAAACTGATAACTAATAACTAAATAAAATTAATAAGAACTATAAACACTCCATGTTTGAGAGTTATTTAGGGATTTAATTTATATCCCAGAGTTTCTAAGGATATTTGAAGTGCTTGATCTCGACCAATTTCAACTTGGATCGCTTGCTTTTAGCATCAAGATTCGTAGTAGTAAGTGTTATATCATGTCTCACTACTTTTGGATAATATTATCTCAATCATCCAAAAATATATATGTCAAATACTTGAAAATAGCAAATTCTTCAATAAAATTTCAGAGTCTATTAACCACACATTTTGAGAGAACAGATCTTCATGAGAGCATAATATTATGACTACTGTAGATGCTATCTATTGGTAGTAGCGAGATTTCGAGGTTACTAGACCCATCCCGGTATGAATACCATGAGGTTTCATGCAGGCCGCGATGATAATGGGTCAGTCATGGCGGGTCAGGGGGCAACCACGGCCAGAGGCTAACCCGCGGCGTCGTAAAGAACGGCCTCAGGGTCAGAATCCGACGCCACGGAGTCGGCGGCGGCGGGCCGGAAGGTCCGAAATGGGTCAGAATGCCGAGGGTCGCGGATCTGGGGCAGCTGATCGATGAACGCGGTCAGGAGGCGAATCTGCGCAAGACGACTGAGTCTGGTCCAGTCTACTGCTTAAAACGCCCATTTTTCCATTTTCACTGTTTGAGCGGTTTTGGGCAGTTTTGGGCGGTTTTGGGCAGTTTTTAATGATTTTTGACCCTTTTGTCCCTATAGAGGGTCTATAAAAACCCCCCTAGGGCCAAGGGAGAAGACACCTTCTCTTTTTCTTGAGAGAAGGTCATTTGGAGGTGGTCGCGTACATACATCGTCTATATTTTCCTCAAAGAGTCATTAACTCATCGGACCAACCGGATTTGGAGGTGATCATACCGCCGGTTCATAGTTTTTCCAAGACCGACGCCGACCGTCCGAGGTGATTAAGGCCCGCGGTACATACGTCGTGTCTACAGTTTTCCCTCTAAAGAGGCGTCAACTATACTCGTCGTACTATCCGGGTTCGAGGCATCAACCCGCATGTAACGCTTTTCTCCAAAGAGGTGTCAACTGTACTCATCGGACCATCCGGGTTCGGAGGCAATCAAGGCTCGCGGTACATACATCGTGTCTATAGTTTTGCCTCGAAAGAGGCATCAAGTCGACCGTCCGTTTGGAGAATCAAGGCGCACATACGCCGGTTCTGCTTTCCTCGGAAGAGGTGTCAACTGTACTCTGACCGACTGGTTCGAGGATCATCGTGGACGATAACCGGCCGATACGATGTCCGGACGATGGTGGTGGTTGATTGTCGGCGCGAAAGGGTAGCAGTATGCCGATATCGTCAGCCGCATCAGTGCGATCGAATCGAGTCGCGAGATGACCGACGACGATGGAGGTGACCAGCAGAGATTACGATGCCAGCCGTGACCGACGTAGTTGGTACCCGATGGGGGTGGCCGAACCGGCGACGAATCGCCGGGGATGACCGCAATGGGTGACCGCTAAGATTGCCAACGAGGGTCGGCGGCAAAGGACCGCTCGAGTCTGCGGGCGTGACCGCTGGTGTCGTCGACGGGTGGCCTATGGCAACCGGGTGACGTGACTGGCGACGACGCTATCACCGATAATCAACGACGATGGTAACCGCAAAATCGATGGTCGCGCAATGACCGCTGAACCGGAGAGAGTAGTCGGCAGCGGTGACCGGTGGCGGTGACCGGCGATGGTAGTCGGCGGCGGTGACCGGCGATGGTAGTCGCGATATGACCGGCGATGGTTGGCTACCGACGGGGTCGGCAATAAACCGGCAAGAATCGACGGTGGAGACCAAGATCGGAGGTAAATGCGGCGAATCGACGGCGGCTAATTTAGTCGGCGGGATGAGCGGCACGGCGGTTGGTGGCAGGGGTGCTCAAGAAGGGCGACAACGATATTCGACGCGGCGACCGGGCGCCGAATGGTGGAGGACCGACGATATGGTGACCGGCAAGATTGCGATATGGTCGGCAATTTTTTTTACCTATCCGAGGTTATTTGTGAGAGTGTAACTCAATGACGTTAACCTGTATGGAAGAGATCGAATTGAATCTGCTGAGGATTTTTGACCTATCTGAGGTTGTTTATTAGAGTGTTACCCGATGATGTTAACCTGTATGGAAGAGGTTGAATGGAATCCGAGGATTTTTGACCTATCTGAGTTTGTTTGTTAGAGTCTTTGCTCGATGACGTTAACCTATGGAAGAGGTTGAATTGAATCGCAGATGATTTTTGACATATCTGAGTTGTTTGTCAGAGTGTGACTCGATGATGTTAACCCGATGACGTTAACCTGTGTGGAAGAGGTTGCATCCATTGAGGATTTTTGACCTTATTCGAGGTTGTTTGTCAAAGTGTTTGCTCAATGATGTTCACCCGATGACGTTAACCTGTGTGGAAGTGGTCGTGGGAAGTCCACCAAGAATCTTTTGACCTATCGTAGATTGTTTGTCAAAGTGTTACCCAATGACGTTAACCTGTGTGGAAGAGGTCGTGGGAAGTCCACCAAGAACCTTTTGACCTATCGTAGATTGTTTGTCAAAGTGTTACCCAATGACGTTAACCTGTATGGAAGAGGTTGAATGGAATCCACCGAGATTTTGACCTATCCAAGGTTGTTTGTCGAAGTCTTTGCTCGGCGCTAACCTATGGAAGAGGTTGAATTGAATCCGCTGAGTATTTTTGACATATCCGAGTTGTTTGTCAGAGTGTGACTCGATGACATTAACCCGATGACGTTAACCTGTGTGGAAGAGGTTGTATTGAATCCGCTGAGGATTTTTAACTTATCCGAGGTTGTTTGTTAGAGTGTTCACTCAATTATGTTAACCCGATGACGTTAACCTGTGTGGAAGAGGTCATGAAAAGTCCACCAAGGACCTTTTGACCTATTGTAGGTTGTTTGTCAGAGTGTTACCCGATGACATTAACTTGTATGGAAGAGGTCATGGGAAGTCCACCAAGGACCTTTTGACCTTTTCTAGGTTGTTTGTCAGAGTGTTACCCGATGACGTTAACCTGTATGGAAGAGGTTGAATGAAATCCGCTGAGGATTTTTGACCTATCCGAGTTTGTTTGTTAGAGTCTTTGCTCGATGACGTTAACCTATGGAAGAGGTTGAATTGAATCCGCTGATGATTTTTGACATATCTGAGTTGTTTGTCAGAGTGTGACTCGATGACGTTAACCCGATGACGTTAACCTGTGTGGAAGAGGTTGCATTAAATCCACTGAGGATTTTTGACCTTATTCGAGGTTGTTTGTCAGAGTGTTTGCTCAATGATGTTCACCCGATGACGTTAACCTGTGTGGAAGAGGTCGTGGGAAGTCCACCAAGAACCTTTTGACCTATCATAGGTTATTTGTCAAAGTGTTACCCAATGACGTTAACCTGTATGGAAGAGGTCATGGGAAGTCCACCAAGGACCTTTTGACCTATAGTTGTTGTCGAGTGTTACCCGATGACGTTAACCTGTATGGAAGAGGTTGAATGGAATCCACTGAGGATTTTTGACCTATCCAAGGTTGTTTGTCAGAGTCTTTGCTCGATGGCGTTAACCTATGGAAGAGGTTGAATTGAATCCGCTGAGTATTTTTGACATATCCGAGTTATTTGTCAGAGTGTGACTCGATGACATTAACCCGATGATGTTAACCTGTGTGGAAGAGGTTGTATTGAATCTGCTGAGGATTTTTAACTTATCCGAGGTTGTTTGTTAGAGTGTTCACTCAATGATGTTAACCCGATGACGTTAACCTGTGTGGAAGAGGTCGTGAAAAGTCCACCAAGGACCTTTTGACCTATCGTAGGTTGTTTGTCGAGTGTCCCGACGTTAACTTGTATGGAAGAGGTCGGGAAGTCCACCAAGGACCTTTTGACCTTTTCTAGATTTGTCGAGTGTTACCCGGCGACGTTAACTGTATGGAAGAGGTTAAATTGAATCCGAGATTTTGACCCATCCAGATTGTTTGTCGAGTGTTACTCGATGACGTTAACTGTGGTGGAAGAAATTGAATCCACTGAGGATTTTGACCCATCCAAGGTTGTTTGTCAGAGTGTTACCCGATGACGTTAACCTGTGTGGAAGAGGTTGAATTGAATCCATTGATGATTTTTGACCCATCTAAGGTTGTTTGTTAGAGTGTTACCCGACGCTAACTTGTGTGGAAGAGGTTGAATTGAATCCGGTGAATTTTGACCCATCCGAGGTTGTTTGTCGAGTGTTACGATATTAACTTGTGTGGATGAGGTAATTGAATCAGGATTTTGACCTATCCGAGGTTGTCGTGGTGTTATACCCATGACGCAACTGCAGGGATGAAGTCGAATTGAATCTCGAGGATTTTGACCATCCGGTTGTTTGTCGTGGTGTTACTCACACGCTAACTTGTATGGAAGAAGTCTTGGGTAGTTCACTAAGGACCTTTTGACCTATCCTAGGTTTTTTGTCGAGTCTTTGCTTGATGAGCGTTAACTGTGGAAGAGGTGGGAAGTCCACCAAGGACCTTTTAACCTAGTAGGTTGTTTGTCGAGTGTTACGATGACATTAACCTGTATAGAAGAGGTCGTGGGAAGTCCACCAAGGACCTTTTGACCTATCCTAGGTTGTTTGTCAGAGTGTTACGATGATGTTAACCTATATGGAAGAGGTTGAATGGAATCAGGTGAGGATTTTTGACCTATCCGGTGTCAGCTTGTCGAGTCTTTGCTCGATGTTAACCTATGGAAGAGGTTGAATTGAATCCGCGAGGATTTTGACATATCCGAGTTTGTCGAGTGTGACTTCGATGACTTAACGATGGCGTTAACTGTGTGGAAGAGGTTGCATTGAATCAGAGGATTTTGACTATCCAGGTTGTTAGAGTGTTTGCTCAATGATGTTAACTCGATGACGTTAACATGTGTGGAAGAGGTCGTGGGAAGTCCACCGAGGATCTTTTGACCTATCGTAGGTTATTTGTCAGAGTGTTACCCGATAACATTAACCTATATGGAAGAGGTCGTGGGAAGTCCACCAAGGACCTTTTGACCTATCCTAGATTGTTTGTCAGAGTGTTACCCGATGACTTTAACCTGTGTGGAAGAGGTCGTGAGAAGTCCACCAAGGACCTTTTGACCTATCGTAGGTTGTTTGTTAGAGTGTTACCCGATGACGTTAACTGTATGGTAGAGGTCGTGGGAAGTCCACCAAGGACCTTTTGACCTATCCTAGGTTGTTTGTCAGAGTGTTACCCGATGACGTTAACCTTTATGGAAGAGGCTGAATTGAATCCGCTGAGAATTTTGACCCATCCAAGGTTGTTTGTCGATAAACATGTGTGGTTAGAATCCGGAGGATTTTGACCCATCCGAGCTTGTTTGTCGAGTATCACCCGATGGCGTTAATGTGGAAGAGGTTGAATTGAATCCACAAGGATTTAGACCCATCCAGGTTGTTTGTCGAGTGTTACCGGCGTTAACTGTGGAAGAGGTTGAATTGAATCCACCGAGAATTTTGACCCATCCAAGGTTGTTTGTCGAGTGTTAGATGGCGTTAAATGTGGAAGAGGTTGAATTGAATCCCCGAGGATTTTGACCCATCAAGGTTGTTTGTTAGAGTGTTAAGATCATGACGCGTGATGAGGTCAATTGAATGGCCGAGGATTTTGACCTATCCGAGGTTGTTTCTCAGGGTGTTACCTGATGAGGTTAACCTGTATGGATGAGGTTGAATTGAATCCGCTGAGGATTTTTGACCTATCCGACGTTGTTTGTCAGGGTGTTACCCGATGACGTTAACCTGTATGGAAGAGGTCGTGGGAAGTCCACTAAGGACCTTTTGACCTATCCTATGTTATTTGTCAGAGTCTTTGCTCGATGATGTTAACCTGTATGGAAGAGGTCGAATCAAAACATCCGTTTGTGGTTGTAGCCAAAGTTGCTCCTCAACCTTGGTCTTATTTTTCCATGAGTATGATTGGAAAATCATAATTTACAAAGCTATATCTCTTCTCAATGCTGAAATATCCTCCAACTTTGACTTATTTCTTGGGATGGTAATCGATTAGATAATTAACATGGGCGATCTTCTGAGATTAAGAGTTGTCCCCTAGTTTTCGGCAAAATCTGAAGGAACGAAGTTTGATGAATCTTAATTCTTTGCTTGTGCTCCTTAAAAGCTTGAAATGCTCCACCTCGATGGTGGTTTTGATCTTGTTGGGAAACTTGGTGGCCATACAAGAGGAAATAATGAGAATTAGTTTCCCACAGACGGTGTCAAACTATTGCGTGCTAGAAAATAAGTTGTGGTAGAGTAAAAGTTTACGTCTTAGCCTTGTTGTGAAATCCAACACACACACAGGTATTTAAAGAGTGACCAAGAAAACTACAGAAAGTTTTCACAAGAAAAAGCTTGAAAAGAGGGAAAAAACCATGGGGCCTAGCCCAATAAAAAAGCTTCCACTATGTATCTATTTCAGAGTACAAAATCTTCCTGATAAGGGGATTACATAATTGTATATGAGAAAGGAACAATGACTATGTAGTCACGTTCAGGTGGTAACAATTTCTAGTGATGGCAAATGATGGCGAACAATGAGGAACGTGACGATGAAGGTTATCATGATGGAGACCGGCGAGGTTGACACCGGGATCACGGCCACTAACGGCGGTGACCGATGGTGATTGACAATGCCGGTGGTCGATTGTGCTTGGAGGATCTTCAAGCTTTAGGGCTCTCTCCTCTCTCTTGCTTGGGCTCCCCTCATATGAGAAATTAGGGGCTATTTATAGATTGGAGGAGTGGCATCTCTGTAAATACATGCAAAATCCGAACCACTCCTCTCCATCGGACGGCTCATGATGATTCCCTTGATCATATGATGTATTTTGTGTATTTGAATGCTCAAATGATATCAAAATTATGAGATCTTGGGCTTGTTAGATCCGGCTCGTCGAGACGCTCGATTTGATTATAAACACTTCATGTTTGAGAGTTATTTAGGGATTTAATTGATATCCCAAAGTTTCTAAAGATATTTTAAGTGCTTGATCTCGACCAATTTCAACTTCGGATCAGCTTGCTTTTAGCATCAAGATTCATGGTCGTGTGTTCGATTCCCAGAGCCAAAGCATGCGTGCTAGAAAACCGCGTAGAGTAAAAGTTTACTTTTAGCCTTGTTGTGAAATCCCACACACAGGTATTTAAAGAGTGAACAAGAAAACTCAAAGTTTTCACATGGAAAATCAAAAGAGGGAAAACCACGGGCCTAGCCCAAGAAAAAAAGCTTCCACTATGTATCTATTTTGAGTACAAAATCTTCCGGGGATTACAATTGTATATGAGAAATGAACAACGACTATGTAGTCACGTTCAGGTGGTAACAATTGCTAGTAGTAGAAAATAATAGCGAACAACGAGGAACAGCGACTGACGATGAAAGTCATCATGATGGAGACCGGCAGAGGTTGACGATGGCCAGGATCAGCCGAGGCGACTGACGGCGGCGACTGGCGGTGGTGGTTGACGACCGTCGAGTGGTGGCACGATTGTGCTTGGAGGATCTTCAAGCTTTAGGGCTCCTCCTCTCTCTTGGTTGGGCCCCTCTCATATGAGAAATGAGGGGCTATTTATAGATTGGAGGAGTGTCTCTATAAATACATGCAAAATCCAACCACTCCTCTCCATGGCTCATGATGATTCCCTTGATCATATGATATATTTTGTGTATTTGAATGCTCAAATGATGTTGGAATTATGAGATCTTGGGCTTGTTAGATCCATCGAGATTCGAGACTATATAAACACTCCATGTTTGAGAGTTATTTAGGGATTTAATTGATATCCCAGAGTTTCTAAGGATATTTTAAGTGCTTGATCTCGACCAATTTCAACTTCGGATCAGCTTGCTTTTAGCATCAAGATTCGTGCTTCGACTAGTAGTATTTTAAGTGTTATATATCAATGTTTAATTTAAGTTACAATATATGAGCCACCATGTTTATTAAATGATATATACACACACATACATACCAACAAAAACGTTTTATTTTGTACTTAATATAAGTCACAATATACTAAAATTTTATGAAATGATGAATATGCTAATAAAACCTCAAATACCTAAAAAAGTACTTTTAAAAGTTTATTTTTTTATAAAAAATATAACAATGGCAATGATATCGGATTATCGATATCAAAGAAACATAGATAAGATTATTAAACACAAGTATCAATAGAATAAGGTAGTAGAAGAATCTGCAAGAGTCATCGTAGAGCATTAATAGAGATCATTAACCTAGAGAATGGCATAGTGAGGACAAGAGACATGGCAAGTTGTCGCTATAGAATATAGGCGATCCTAGTGGTGTAGGATCTAGCCAAGTGCCCCTACAATCAACAATGAAGATGTGAGTCTCACATAGGGATTATCCAATAGAGCACAAAAGGATGACAATTATAAGGGTAAAAGGTAAATAAAGATCAAAAGTTTGAGGAATATGGCATCCACAAATTGTTTAACAAAGATTATGAGAATACTAGGCCATAACTCAAATATCATATTAGAAGGGAGAGAATTGTGAAGGATTTCATTGAATTGCCTTGCTAATACAAGCATATATGTACATAAACATAGGGAAAAAAGAGAATAAAATATAATATAATATAAATATCCTTAATAATGAGGTATTATTATAATAAAATAGATTACTATTATAAATAATTTAAGTCCTGAGCCTATTTAGATCTGACAACAATTTCAATCTCTAAAACTTCAATTTTATTTAAGATTGTTTTGGCATTGACCTTCTTAATCAATCATCGCCAAATAACTTGGTTCAATAGCTAATCAATGATCCCAATTGATCATCAAATAATACCACACACTCAAAAATTGATTGACATTGATTTTAATTCAATATGTGCATTCCATAGATAATAAATGGTCCAATCAAATGTCAATTTATGCCTCAATGGACAACTAAATGTTGATCCTTATCAATCAACGTCAAACATTGCACCTTCAAAATTGATCAACTATCAACTAATTGCTAATGACCAATTGACATTCAATGGTTGATCAATGGCCCAATGGTCCATTTGGGGAAAGCGTAGTTTTTTGTAAAATTGGTTGTAAAACTAATGCTGAAATCAACTTTTAAAAAAATTGTTGTGGGTGTTAAAATATTTTCTATTTTTTTAAAATTTAAATAGTAATTTTCTAACAGTTACCACCTATGTAGCATGGACACTCTTAGAAATGGCAACGTGCAATGTCCGCCACATATCAAACATCGACATGCGTCCGATAGGCTTGCAACATGACGGACATGGGCTCAAACATGTCCGAATAAAATATTAATTTTAAAAAAAATGACACGTGTGTCAACAAATTTTAAAAAATAATATTAAAATCTAAATTTTAAATAGAGTTTGTTTCTTGTGTGACCTCACGTTGGCACCCTTTCATTCGTGTGAAGGCTAGGGTTCGCTTCCAAGTTGAGGATCATGAAGAATTGCTATCTTCCTCCCTGCCCCTCGAACTCCTTCGTCGTCTTCATCGACGGCTCCAATTGCAAGGATCGTGACTCGTGAGGCAACGCCCCTTCACCGACCCTACCTTAGCCGGCTACATCCGCACCTTTATTTCAAGTCAAAAAATAAAGCTTGCCGGTAGCAAAAGTTTCTAGCCTTCTTCTATTTGTCGGGTAATCATTTTCCTACCTCCTCAAATCCCTACACAATGTGTTTATATATGGCAATTTATCTGAAATTGCATCTTCCATATCTTGATATTCTCAAGGGAACAATTTCCATCATTTGTGTGAACAAGTCTCATACAATTTTATTAGATCCATCATACTACTTGTTTTTATTACATTATATAGCATTACATATGCTGAAATCAAGTTTTGCATTAGCTGAAAGCCTGAAAATTTTTTAGTGGCTAAAATCCATATTTGTGAAACTAATTTGCTGAAATTGCATTTGCTAATTCTGCATTGTTGAAATTAAAGTTTTTGCATTTATTATATTAATCTTTAATCTGCTAAAATTAAAATTTCTAATTTGATAAAATTATATATGTGCTAAAATTAAATTTTCATTTATTAAATCTACTTTATTCATTAGATGAATTTAACTGCTGAAATTAGTTGCTCTTTTTAGATTGCAAAATGGTAAAATATATTTTTCATTTACTGATTTTGTAATATATTATTACTTATAAAAATGGATCTAGTAAAACACAGATTGATTATTTTCTGATAAGAAAAATAGATCGTTTAGATTGTAAAGATTGTAAGATCATTTTAAGTGAAAATTTAAGTACCCAACATCGATTGTTACTTAGATTTTAAGATGAAATATTGTAAGAGGAAAAATAAATCAAATTATTGTCCTAGGATTAGATGGAGATATTTAAAGAACATAAATAAAAAATATTTTTAAGAGCAAGCTACAAGAGATCAGAATTTAGGATGTTATAAGGAAGCTAATGTTATGTGGGAAAAAATAGCAAGTGAAATTAAGCAAGTTGCTAAAGATGTGCTTGGAGAATCAAAAGGAAAAGCTTCTTTTAATAAGAATAGTTGGTGGTGGAATCAGAGTGTGCAAAAAAAATAAGAAGTAAAAAAGAATTGTCATAAAACTTGGTTTAGATGTAAAAACTCAGAGAATTGAGAAAGATATAAAGTCAGAGATTCTAAGAAAGCAATATATGATGCAAAAAAAATTAGTATGTTTATACAATATATTAGATACCAAAGAAGGTGAAAAATGTATGTATAAGTTAGTCAACCAAATAGATAGGAAAAGTAAAGACATAGGTCAAGTGAGGTATATTAAGGATGAAAATAATAAAGTGTTTTTCTTAGAAAAGGATATTAAAAATAAATGGATGAGATATTTTGATAAATTTTTCAATGAAAGATCTGAAAGTATGATTGATTTTAGCAACCTTAATACCCTAACCAAAAATAAAAAATTTCATTTTTATCATCATTAGTAAATGAAGTTAGAGAAGCTTTAAAGAAAATGAAATGTGAAAAACAACATGATAATATTTAATAGAAGTGTGGAAATGTTTAGGAGATCAAGAAATTTCTTGGCTTAAAATCTTTTAATATTATTTTAAAGACTAAAAGATGTCAGATGAGTGGAGAAAGAGTTTGTTGGTTCCTATATTTAAGAATAAAGGTGATACACAAGAGTGTGCAAATTATAGAGGAATTAAGTTAATGTGTCATACATTAAAATTATGGGAGAGAGTAATTGAGCATAAGTTATGTGATACAAAAGTTTCTTACAATCAGTTTGGTTTCATGTTAGATAGATCTACTATGGATGTTATACATTTGTTAAGAGGTTTGATGGAGAAGCATAGAGAAAGAAAGGAGGATCTACATATGATATTTATTGATTTAGAGAAAGCTTATGATAAAGTTTCAAGATATGTTCTTTGGAGAGCTCTAGAATAGAAAGGAGTTAATATTGGTTATATTCAAGTCATTAAGGATATGTATACTAGAACTATTACTTGTGTCCAAACACAAGAAGAATTGACAAAATATTTTCCTATTTCGGTTGGATTACATCAAGGATCAGCTTTAAGCCCTTATCTTTTTTACTTTAGTTATGGATGTTCTTACTAGGCATTTACAGGAAGATGTACCTTGGTGTATGCTTTTTGCCGATGACATTCTTCTTGTTGATAAGACTAGAGAGGGAGTCCAAGAGAAACTTGAATTATGGAGGTCAACTTTAGAGTCTAAAGGTTTTCGTTTAAGTAGATCTAAAACTGAATATATGGAGTGTAATTTTAGTTGTAGAAGTTCTAGTTGTAGTGTTGTGACATTAGGTGAACAAGTCATTAATAAGACTGAGCAATTCAGATATTTAGGCTCTATTGTTCAAAATGATGGTGAAATAGATGGAGATGTTATTAGTAGAATTCAAGTTGGATGGTTGAAGTGGAGGAATGTATCTAGCTTATTGTGTGATAGAAAAGTTCCACTTAAACTTAAGGAAAATTTTATAAGATGGTGGTAAGACCTGCAATGACTTATGGTGCAAAATGTTGGCCAAAAAAAGGGAAGCATAAGACTAAGTTAAGTGTTACGGAGATGAGGATGCTTAGTTGGATGAGTGGCTTTACTCTTAGAGATAGAATGCAAAATGAGTATGTTTGGGAAAAAGTTGGAGTAGCTCCAATGGAAAATAAGATTAGAGAGAGTCGCCTTAGATGGTTTGGCCACATAAAGCATTGGCCATTCGATGACCCGGTTAGGAGAGTAGATGCATTAGATTTGCCTTATGTTAAAAATGGTAGAGGTAGACCTAAAAAGACTTGGTTAAGATGTATAAAAAATGACCTTCCTATACTTGAATTAAATGAAAATTTAACACATAATAGGACACAATGGAGATGAAGGATTCATGTAGCTTACCCCACTTAGTGGTATAATGGCTTCTTGTTGTTGTTGTAAACTCCAAATTATTAGGGAATTGTAGATATTTGATTGTCCCCTAAATTTTTAAGTTTGAAAGTCAACCCCTAATGTTTAAGAGATATAATGATTGTCATGATTACCTTTCTTCATTTATCAATTTCAAGTCGCTTAATAGACCTAGCCTCAATGAAAAAAAAGTATATCCCTAGCACATCAAATCACTTCGCAACTCTTAAAGTTACTTAGTTTTCCCTCACTTTATAAAAGAATCTATCATGACCACCTTAACTCATTTATTAATTTTATTTTATTTAGTTACCCCACCTTTTATATTTAACAGATCATCGTGACCACCTCCCTCTAGCTTGATCAAAATAATATGTCAGTTTATCTTGCTTCTCATGGGTGATTGAAGATTATCTTTGTCCTCATGTTTAATAGAAAGATTATCTTGATCGCCTTTATATGCTTTCTAACATTAGGTTGGTCATTTTACCACTCTGTATTTAAAAAAAAAAGACTTCTAATCACTTTTAATCATTGATCGACTCATGGTCATTCAATCCATCACTTATATTGAAAAGAAATATTATCATAATTGTTACATATCATATATGTACATACCAAATCTAGACCATTTAGTACATCCCATCTATTTGTTTTTAAAAAGTAATAATTTGTCTCTTTTTGTCAATCAACTTATCTCTAATTGTTTATCGACTTGGTTAGTCCACCTTTAAAAGAAGGCTATTCTAATTTCCACTAATCACTTGCTGACTTTATGTCATTTATTTTACCTCCTCAATTCTAAAGAAAATTTATCATGATTTTTCCTTAATTTTGCATAACTCGAGGCTTTTAGTACTCTCCTTATATTAAAAGTGGTAGGATTGTCTGCTCAATTTCCAATCACCCACCAAATCAAGATTAGTTAATGCATTCCTCAATTAATGAGTGAATAATATTTTGACATTCTCCAATTGCCTCCTAACTTCAAGTCATTTGCCCACCCTTTCTTACCATAAAAGTAATAATCTTTTATAAGCCTCAAAACTTATAATGTATTGATTGTAGCAAACATTCTTTATAAATAGTAGTAATTTTTCTATAGTACATAACTTAATGATTCATGTATGTCAACCATTGGAGATTCATGTCAATTAATTCAAGATATTCAAGATGAAGCATTTGAAGGATCAAAAACCTAAATGATAATTTTATGCATTTATTTAAAATTTTAGAAATAATTTATTTAGTGAAGCTTAAAAAACTAACTTGCAAAATAAACATGTATAGCCTAATTCAAAAAGTAATAAATAAAAAAAAATCAAATCGTAGTTTAAAATTTTAAAAATCACTTTTTGATCATCGTAAGATCATAACATTTAGATCATAGTATGTCATGGTGCCTCCAAAGGTATAAAGTTAAGAATTGTCTTATACATTTATAACAATAGCTAACTAATATGCTTCTCTCATCTTATTTGTTAATTTCTATTTTGATCTCAATAATTTAATTCATCTTAGATGTCAATAAAATTTAAAAAGTATAAAATAGTGATACATTGTAAATCCATTTTTAATATACAACAAAACAATTAATGTAATTATTAATCAATTTTTTGTTTTAAAATAAATAAAATATATTATAATCTATTAAAGAGAATATACATATATATATATATATATATATATATATATATATATATATATATATATATATATATATATATATATATATATATATCAATTTTCAATATCATATAAAAATATCATCATCATTTATTTTTTAAAAGTTAAGAGGTTTTGGGATCAATTTTGTTTCATGTTTTTTTATTTTTATTTTTATGTAATTTTTAATAATATGTTTATTTGATATCTTTTATGTGCTTTTATTTTTTATTTTTAAATATAAGTAACATTATTTTTAAAAATATTCAAAATATCTAAAAAGAATAATTATCATCAAATATATTTTAATTTGAAACAAAATATAAAGATAATAAAATAAAAATATAAATAAATAAAATAAAAGTGAGTCCAAATAATTTTTAAATGTATCTTTTTTTTTAAATATAAGCCACCATTAGATAAGTACATATATAACTGTGCAAAGGTTTAATGAGTGCTCCTCTCATGGAATCGAAAGGAAAGTAAATTCAGAGAAAGAGACAACAAGCCCACGACCGTCCTGAATTAGTGTGTGACGCCTCGAATCGCCACCTATTGTTAATAATAAAAATACGGCTTGCATCCATGTCTTTAACTTCGTCGCTCATACCGTGCTTCCTTAATATCTCCTGTTGAGGTAAATTTTCACAGCAACATTGTTCATCTTTGCAACTCACATTAGTTATATTATCCGCAATCGGTGTTATTATGAGGTGTAAGTAGAGGAAGCAAATGAATTCCCTTTTTTTTCTGTTTCTGGAAGTTAGAGGTTTTAGAACCTTTCAATGCTTTCCATGTTTCCTGTTTCTTGTTTTCAATGCAGAGTCAATTCACCTTGATGTGCATATTCTTTAAAATCTATGAATGGATAACTTTTATATAGCCCGCTCATTTTGGAATTTTTTGTTAGGTCATTGCGGTTATAAGTAGGATCCTCTTCCTTCCAAGTTCAGACTATTTCATTATGATGAAGCCACCACACCGCTGCTATTCCTCTTCCTCTTGTTTCCCGTGCCATGAGCCTTACCTTTTCGTGGTGGTCTCTCCTCCCCTCCTCCCTCAGACGGAAAGACAACTCATCGAGGGCTTCATTGAAGAAGAATCAAAAGTTAGTTTCTCCATAGGCAACCCTGATGATGCCAAGGCCATGAAGCTTTTGGAGAAGGCGAAGAGGAAGCTTGCAACGCCCAACACTTGCTGGCACAAAGCTTACGACTCTTCTCTAGTGAGATAGCCTCCGATGAAACAAGATAGTCGGATGGATGCTCAGCGATTGCTTTCAATTGGATTCTGGGAGACACGGCTTCCCATCTTGTGATGACGTTGGACCGATGATGAGGTGCCTTAAGAAACTATATGATGCAGAACACAAAGTATTTCTTGAGTTTTATCTCGAGACCAACTCCATCTGCTACCAACTACAGTTAAGTCTCTCACTCTTTTAATTGATCATGTGCCCTGGTCTTCTTTTTTGAATCCCCTATTTTTAGCAGAATTCGTTGTGTTCTCTCTTCAAAAATGATGCCTTCCGGCACAACACAGAGAGACTTGTCAATGACTTGGTGAAGGCTGCCCGATCAGCGGAGGATAATTTGGACATAATTGAAAAAAGATCACAAGCGTTGTTGTAGGATTCTATTAAGATACATGATTCCTTGACTTCGGAGGAGTTTTAATTAATGAGAGATGGAAGATCAAGATCATGACATTCTAAATAACTCTGAGGCAATATTTCAATAATCGAAGAATATTTTAGCATCCCAGTTGGAGCTGAGGGATCGACAGGCTAAGATGAAAGAGGGGCTCAAGTCGGGGATGACTCTGCTTCAGGAGTCCTACAAGAATTTGAGAGACGATATTAAGAAACTCAAGAACGATGCTTCAGAGATTCACAGGGAGATAAGAAGGGTTGGGGAATCCATGGCTTCCAGTATACAAAACCTTCAAAGTACCAATGATATTGAGATATTGAGAGAAAGAAGAAGTCGCTTGATACGCATCTAGAAGGACTAGATTTCCTCAACATTCCAAGAGCTGAAGAATCAAAATTTATTTTTTATCTTATTTTTAAAATTTTATATTTTTGTATGATTCAAGGAGCAAGGTTTCTAATTTATGCTTGAAATCATTAAAAATTTGAAAGGGATAATCTCAAAAAATTTGCAGAGTTTGGACATAAGCAACAGAAGAACTCGAGAAAGCGATCAAATCCAACAAGCTCATGACCTAGATCCAAAATTATATACTACTTGTTTGTTAATCTTTTAAAAAAATTTTAAATTTTTTATAAATTATATGCTTAAGCAAAAATGTTATGAATTCATTTGATAAAATAGTTATTAATCTACATTATTTTTTGCTTGATGACTTATTATAAGTTTATATTTTACTGAATAACAAAAAAAAACTTAATATAAATTTAATTAAGGTAAGAAATTTCTTATTTTCTTAAACAATAATTATTTTATAAGAAACTCTTCTTATGATATTAGTCTTTGACCATGAACTCTTTAACTTGCAGGAAGAGTTTGAAGAGGCAAATATTTTTACCGCTCTTGAAAAGCTCTTCCTGCTCCAGAATGCTCTTCTAATTGAATCCCGCTTCATTAAAGCATTCTTCTTCTACTCTTGTGTGGTCTTTCTCCTCTACATGCTCACTAGGCACCCTGATCGTCTCTAGTTAGTGAACCCTTCCTTTCAAAACCAATTAATATAATGATCCCTCTCTAATACAAAACCGTCTTTGTTCACTCAAATTCATTGTGTCTGATCACATTTGTAGCTGAAATTGCAATTAATAAATACAGTTCTATCAACTCCAATCAGCAGAACTGGGTAATGTCCAAAGTATGGATGGCTAGATCTTCATTCCTAGTTGCTGCCTCTACTATCATCCTTCATTCCACCTTTAATTATAGGTAGCACCCCTACGTTCTTGAAGTTTGAGCCTTTTTTACTACTACCCTGCGCCTGAAAACCATAATTCGATGCGACTTATGCAGGGATTATGAGGTTTTAAATTATCAATTGCTGCAACTTCTACTAGAAAAGGTTCGGTCATGGAGCGTAACTCGTGCATGGAGCCTAGCTTTCTAGCTTTCATGAGTTATGCCTCTATATCATGGAGAAATTGATGAAAGATTTCCTTGTGATAGGGCGTAAGTACTTGAGTCTTGGCGACGAGAGCAAAATGAGCTGGAGCGGATATTCATGGATCAAAGAGGAATTACCTGATGATGTGGATATGGCCGTTGATCCTAACTACGCTTTGCCAGAAGAAGTCACTGAGAATTCCATCATGACGATGACCTCTGCGTGTAGAAGATACAATCTTCGCCCGCGGAGTAGATTTTAAGCTATGGGCCATAGGGATTTCACCGAGCTTTTGAACTGAGAAAGAGAATATGATGCAAGAAATGTATTTTACTCATTTGGTTGTGATCGTTACAAGTTATTTAGTTATGATATGACACTTAAAATACTACTAGTCGAAGCACAAATCTTGATATTAAAAGCAAGCTGATTCGAAGTTGAAACTGGTCGAGATCAAGCACTTAAAATATCATTGGAAATTTTGGGATATCAGTTAAATCCCTAAATATCTTTCAAACATGGAGTGTTTATAGTCAAATCGAGTGTCTCGACAAGCCGGATCTAACAAGCCCAAGATCTCATAATTCTGACTTCATTTGAGTATTCAAATACACAAAATACATCATATGATTAAGGGAATCATCATGAGCTGTCCGATGGAGTGGAGTGGTATGGGTTTTGTATGTATTTACAGAAATGTCACTCCTCCAATCTATAAATAGCCCCTCATTCTTCACATGAGGGGAGCCAAGAGAGAGGAGAGAGCTCTAAAGCTTGAAGATCCTCCAAGCATGTGCTTACTACTGATGGCCGGACCACCTGGTTATCAACCACCGCCACCGGCCACCACCACTGATCCTTGTCGTCGTTGATCCCCATTGTTCACCATTACAATATGGATGTTGTTGCCTGATTTTGGGATTCACATTGTCAGCCCTTCTCATATATAATTATGTAATCTCGTATCGGGAAAACTTGTACTCCAAAATAAATACATAGTGGAATATTTTTATTGGGCTAGACCCCGTGGTTTTTCCCTCTTTTCGAGATTTTTCACGTAAAAATTCTGGAGTTTTCTTATTCACTCTTTAAATACTTGTGTGTGTGTGTTGGATTTCATAACAAGGCTAAGGCGTAAACTTTCACTCTACCACAACTGGTTTTCTAGCATGCAACAGTTTGGCATCGTCTGTGGGAGGCAAACCCTTCAATCATAATTCTGTGAACACCCTTGTTATGGCCAATAGACGCAATACTCATAATAATGGAGCCTCGCTCCAACTCCCGTCACTCTCGAAACCAATCCTTAAACCAAGGATGCCAAGCTTCTGCCTCATAAAGGCGTGACGGAATCTCTTTAGAAGATCACCGAATGGAAGAGTCTCAAATGAGATGATCCGACTTTTGAGAACACAACAACCACTACCACGGTAAACACATCTCCCCAAGACATGTGGGAGGTCAAAATGCTAATCTCCTTGACACTGAAGTTCCTCTCCGTAGAGACCGTGATGCTGATCTCCTTGACATTGAAGTTCCTCCGTCGTAGAGACCGTGATGTTGATCTCTGACACGTTAGTTCATCCATCACGTGTAGCTCAACCAACCGCTAATCCACCATTTATTGATGGTAGCTTGACACATTTTCATCTGACCCACGTCATATTATAATGCGTAATTATGATGCTTAATGCAAAAATTTCATCTTCAAGATAGAAATCATCTTCCCCTCACCGCGCTATGAGAAATCCTCACAAAGCTATTCTTAAACATCCTATTCCCGTAGGTTTCAAGCTTCCGAGCATTGATTTTTATGATGGGGTGACTGACCCACATGAACACATCGACCATTACAGGACTATCATACATATCCAATGAGCTCCTGATACACTTCTTTGTTAGGTC
Source organism: Cymbidium sinense (assembly GCA_021442155.1). Taxonomy (NCBI): domain Eukaryota; kingdom Viridiplantae; phylum Streptophyta; class Magnoliopsida; order Asparagales; family Orchidaceae; genus Cymbidium; species Cymbidium sinense. Next base: position 93,523 of record JAKCPB010001357.1, read on the forward strand.
TTTCCTGTTACCTTCAAGGGACAAGCTCGCACTTGGTTCTACTCCCTTCCAAGGGGATCCATCCATATCTTTGACGAACTCGCCAAGATTTTTGTGGAACAGTTCATTGCAAACTGGAGGATCATTAAAGATTCCTCCCATCTCTCTGACATTCATCAAAATGAGGGTGAATCACTTAAGGAATACTTCCAGAGGTTCTCCTTAGAAGCTCGCCAAATACCTATAGTAGACCCTGAACTATTAAGAGGAGTTTCCCTTGGAGGGCTCCATCTAGGGCCTTTTTACTCGTCACTAATGCGAGACATGGTCCGTTCATATGCTGACTTAGTTCTTCATGTGGAAGCACAAATCTCTGCCGATGAAGCCATTAATGCCCATCGCAAATAATTTGAACAATCACAGAAAATGTAGCACCTGTGGAATGACCAAAAAGGAAAGTCATGATCTCTCCCCACGGCCCCCATATCAACGACGTGAACCACGACTATAAAAGGAATACACACCGTCGAACACATCTCGTGTTAACCTCCCGATGGTTATTCAAGATGAAGAAAACATCAAGTGGCCAAATCCACTGAAACCAAATTCAGGAAATCATGAGCAATATTGTCACTTCCATCAAGTCAGCATGGGCATCGAGGCATGCAAACAACTCAAAGAAGAAATCAAGAGGCTCATTCAATAAGGATATCTACATCAATTTGTGAAGAATCAATCGACTCAAACAAACATACCTCCAACTGGGGGGCAACCAGGACAATCATCATAGAAATAACAAAATAATCATCAAATAGTTAGGAAAATTGAAACAATCGTAGGAGGACCAATACTATTTAATCAAGTTCTCATTACCACCTCTGAAGAGCCAGAGTTAAAGAAGTCTTGTATTGATCATTCTATCACTTTTAATGACTCGGACTTAGAAGGAGTCCATGTGTTCATCAAGATCCACTTATCATCAGCGCGGATCGATGACCCATGCTATAAAGTTAAGAGAATTTTGATTGACAATAAGAGTTATGTTGATGTCTTATTTTACTCCACATTTCTTAGCATGGGCCTGGTTAGGGAAAAGCTCCAACTCGCTGCAAGACCATTATACGGGTTTGATAATCGCCCTGTGCGAGAAGAGGGGACAATCACCCTTCCTGTTGTCCTTGGTGAATAAGTGACTCATTTAATCCAATTCATGGTGGTCAAGTTAGATTCAGCATATAACGCTATCTTTGAAAGGCCTCTCCAATCAATTTTGGTGCGCCACCAATATCTCATCTCAAGATAAAATTACCAACCCCCGTTGGAGATGGTGTGGTCTGTGGAAATCAACAGATAGCGTAATCGTGTTACCTCAGACAAGCTCAACCACGCCCTTTTATGACCTTCAGCATCGAAGATTTTAATTTTGAGATGAAGAAGTGCCCCAGAAAGCTTCGCCTATAGAAGACTTGCTCTATGTCGCATTATCAGATGACCAACCACAACGAACAGTGCAAGTGAGATCCCTGCTCTTAGAAGAATAAAGTGAAAAATACATAGACTTCTTACGCAGAAATCAAGACATCTTCACTTGGAGTCCGGATATGCCGGGTGTCGACCCCAATGTGATCATGCACTCCCTCAAGATTGATCCAACATTCAAATTGATCATCCAAAAGAAGCGAAGTTTTGCACCTGATCATCTCCAGACTATTGAGCAAGAAGTTAACAAGCTCCTGGAAGCGGGATTCATACTAGAGGTACATTACTCTACATGGCTAGCAAATGTTGTCATGGTTAAGAAAACAAATGGAACATGGAGGATGTGTATTGATTAAACTCACCTTAACAAGGCTTGCCCAAAAGATAGTTTTCCTCTTCCTCGAATTGATCAATTGGTTGATGCTACGTCTGGACATCAAATGCTCAGTTTTTTGGATGCTTACTGGTTACAACCAAATAAAAATGGACCCAACGGATGAAGAAGCTACAACATTTCAAACATATAAAGGTTTATATTGTTACCAAGTTATGCCATTTGGGTTAAAAAAATGCTGGTGCTACCTATCAACGCCTTATGAATAAGGTTTTTAAAGATTTATTAGGCCGCACAATGGAGGTATACGTGGATGACATGTTAGTGAAAAGCTTGGAAGAATCACAGCATATTTGACTTAGAAATATGCTTTAACCTTTTTCGATGTTATAACATGCGACTTAACCCGACTAAGTGTGCTTTTGGGGTACGTCGGGAAAATTTATTGGATTTATGGTAACCCACCGTGGGATAGAGGCCAACCCCAAGAAAATCAAAGCTCTCAAAGATATGACTCATCCAAAGAATATCAAAAAAGTTCAACATTTGAATGGATGAATTGCTGCGTTATCCCACTTCATAGCCCGTTCTGGGGATAAATACTTGACTTTAAAATATTAAAGGGAACTAAAAATAATAATTTTCAGTGGACTGGTGAATGTCAGTCTACTTTTGAGCAACTAAGGGAGTATTTAACATCTTCACCCCTACTATCTAAGCATATTCATGGAGAGATGTTATACTTATATCTCGCAGTCTCTTCCCACGTGATAAGCTCAATTTTAGTGCAAGAAGAAAATGGGATACAACGACCAATTTACTACGTCAGCAAAATTCTCTCTAATATAGAAAGTCGTTATCCACTTGCAGATAAGGTGGCTCTGACTTTAGTTTTCTCAGCGTGAAAATTGCGTCCATATTTCCAAGCTCATACTATCGGTGTTTACACTCATCTACCATTAAGGGTCATCCTACAGAAACCAGAAGCATCTGGGAGGTTAATTAAATGGTCTGTAGAATTGGGAGAGTTTGATATAAATTTCCTACCTCGAACCTAAACCTAAATTAAATAAAACATAAAAATAAAATAAATCAAAAATCTAACCCTATATAAAATAAAATAACTAACTAATAACTAATAATGAATAAATATATAACTAACTAAACTAAAACTAATAACTAATAACTAATAAACTAATAAACTAACTAACTAATATACAAAATAATAATAACTAATAACTAATACTAACTAACTAACTAAAACTAATAACTAAATAATAACTAATAAAAAATAATAATAATAATAACTAAATAATAATAATAAAACAAAAAAGCTAACTAAATAATAAACTAAAACTATCTAATAACTAACTAATAAACTAAAACTAATAAATAAACTAATAAAATGAATAAAAACTAATAAAACTAATAAATAATAAATAATAAATAAACTAAATAATAACTAACTAAAATGATAATAATAAAAACCATAATAATAATAATAAAACTAATAAACTAATAAACTAATAACTAAAAATAATAATAATAATAATAACTAGCCAAACTAATAAGTAACTAATAATGACTACTAATAACTAATAAACCTAAGAACTAAACTAAAACTAACTAATAATTTAAACTAATAACTAATAAACTAAATAAAAAAAAACTAAATAACCAATCAACTAATAACTAATAACTAATAATAAAAATAACAAGCTAACTAAATAACTAACCTAAAACTAATAATAATAATAAAACTATATTAAACTAATAAAAAAACTAACTAAAACTTATAACTAATAATAACTAATAACTAAAATAAAAATAATAACTAAAAACTAATAACTAAATAAAATAATAATAATAACTAAACTAATAATAAAACTAATAATAATAAATAACTAATAATAAAACAAATAAAACTAATAACTATAATAACTAATAAACTAAAATAAATAACTAACTAATAATTATAACTAATAATTACTAATAACTGATAAAATTAATAAAAAACTTAATAAACTAATAATAACTAATAATAATAAAATAACTAACTAATAAACCTAATAACTAATAATAACTAAACTAATAAACTAAATAAATAACTAAACTAATAAACTAAATAACCAAAACTAATAATAACTAAATAACTATCAACTAATAAAATAATAACTAATAAACTAGTAACTAAAACTAACTAACTAATAATAACTAATAAATAAAACTAATAACTAATAATTATTAACTAACAAAAACTAAAAAATATAACTAATAAAAACTAAAAAACATAATTAATAACTAAACAAATAGAACTAAACTAATAACTAATAACTAATAACTAATAACTAAAACTAATAAACTAATAAATAAACTAAAAAATAAATAACTAAACAAATAAACTAATAACTAACTAAATAATAAAAGCTAATAACTAATAATAAACTAAAAACTAACTAATAAAACTAAATAACTAACTAATAACTAATAATAAATAATAAACTAATAACTAATAACTAACTAATAAAAGTAATAATAAATAAATAAATAATAATAACTAATAACCAATAAAAACTAACTAAAAACTAATAACTAATAATAAATAAACAATAATAATAATAATAATAAACTAGCTAATAAAAAACTAAACTAGTAACTAATAATAACTAACTAACTAAACTAATAACACTATTAACTAACAACTAATAAACTATCTAACTAATAATAACTAATTAAAAAATAATAAAAAACTAATAACTAAACCAATAATAATAACCAATAACTAATAATAATAACAACCAACAAATAACCAATAATAATAACTAATAACTAAATAATAACTAACTAATAATAACTAACCTAACCCAAACTAATAAATAAATAAACTAAAAAATATAATAACTAATAATAATAAATTAGAAAAACTAAACTTAATTAATAATAACAAACTAACAACTAATGACTAATAACTAAATTAATAAACTAATAACCTAAACTAATAACTAATAACTAATAAAACCTAAACTAATAACTAAACTAACTAAACTAATAATAACTAATAACTAAAAACTAAATAAGTAACTAATAAAAACCTAAATAACTAAAACTAAATAAAAAACTAATAAACTAATAATAAAGCTAATAATAAATAATAATTAATAACTAATAAAATAGAAAACTAATAACCTAATAATATTAATAACTAACTAATAATAAATACATAACTAAACTAAACCTAATAAAAAACTAAAAACTAATAAAACTAAAACTAAATAATAATAAATTAACTAACTAATAAAACTAAACTAATAAATTAATAAAAACTAATACAAATTGAATAAACTTACTAAACTAATAAACTAACTAATAATAATTAATAAATAATAACTAATAATAAGTAAGAAAACTAATAAAAACTAACTAATAGCTAACTAATAACTAAATAATAAACTAATAGCTAAACTAACTAATAACTAATAATAAAAATTAAAATAAATAATAATAGTAATATAAACTAATAAACTAAATAACTAATAAATAATAACTAAAATAACTAATAAACTAATAAAACTAATTAACTAATAACTAAATAAATAACTAAACTAATAACTAACTAATAACTAAACTAACAAATTTAGTAACTAATAATAATAAACTAATAATAGCAAAACTAATAATAATAAACTCATAAAACTAATAACTAATTAATAACTAAACCTAAACATAAACCTAATAATAACTAAAATTAAAAACTAATAACTAATAAGTAAATTAATAACTAATAATCATAACTATAACTAATAAAAAATAAAAAAACTAACTAACTAAACTAAACTAACTAACTAATAAACTAATAACTAACTAAACCTAATGACTACATAACTAATAAAACTAAACTAATAATAAATAACTAACTAATAACTAATAACTAATAACTAACTATAAAACCTAACTAATAAACTAATAAACTAATAAATAACAAAAAACAAATAATAAACCTAATAAAAAAACTAACTAAACTAAAAACTAATAAACTAAATTAAACTAATAACTAAATAATAAAAAATAAAAAAACTAAATAATAACTAATAATAAACTAATAAAACTAATAGCTAATAATAGCCTAAACTAATAAACTAAAATATTAATAAAACTAATAAACTAATAATAAAAAATTAAACTAAACTAACAGACTAATAAGCTAACTAATAATAACTAATAATAACAAACTAAATAACTAAATTCATGACTAATAAATAAATAACTAAACTAAACTAATAACTAATAAAACTAACTAAACTAATTAATAATAAAATGTAAAAAACTAATAAACTAATAAAAACTAATAACTAATAAAACTAACTAAACTAATAAACTAATAACTAATAATAACTAATAATAATAAACTAAATAGCTAAACTAATAACTAATAACTAAATAACTAATAATAACTAATAACTAATAATATTAACTAAATAACAAAGCTAATATAAAAATTAAAAAAAAACTAAAATAACTAATAATAAAACTAATAAAATGAAATAACTAAACTAATAAACTAATAAACTAACTAATAAATAACATACAAATAAATAATAACAAAACTAATAAACGAATAAAACTAAAAAACTAATAACTAAAAAAATAATATAATAAATAATAACTAATAATTAACTAACTAATAAACTAAGAGCTAAACTAATAATTAATAATAACTAATGACTAATAATAATAACTAAATAATAAAACTAAAAAAAACTAATAATAAACCTAATAAAACTAAATAACTAAACTAACTAAAACCTAATAAACTAATAACTAAATAAACTAATAAACTAATTAATAAATAACTAACTAATAAAAAACTAATAAAACTAATAAATTAATAAACTAAACTAATAAACCTAATAATCTAATAACTAATAATAATAACTAATAATAATAATAACAAACCAATAAAAATTAATAAACTAATAATAATAATAATAATAACTAATAAAATATAACTAACTAAATAAATAAACTAAATTAAAAACTAACTAATAAACTAATAATAAAAACTAACTAAAAACAAAAAACCTAATAATTAAAACTAAATAACTAATAACTAAACTAAAGTAAAATATAAACTAAACTAATAAACTAAATAACTAATGAACTAAACTAATAAATTAATAAAACTAATAATAATGTAATATAATAAACTAAAACTAACTAATAATAACTAATAACTAAACTAACTAATTAATAATAAAAAAAATAAATAACTAACTAAACTAAAACTAACCAACTAATAATAACTAATCTAATAACTAAACTAATAATTAATAACTAACTAATAAACTAAACTAAAAAAACTAATAAAAATAACTAATAACTAATAACTAATAAAACTAAATAAAACAACTAACTAACTAACTAATAATAAATAATAAAAATAAATAAACTAATAACTAATAATAATAATAAATAATAAAACTATCTAATAACTAAAACTAACTAAACCTAAATAATAACTAAACTAATAACTAACTAATAACTAACTTATAAAAACTAATAACTAATAACTAAACTAATATAACTAACTAATAATAATGAACTAACTAATAACTAATAAACCTAATAATAATAAACTAATAAATAAATAATAAAACAAATAAAAACTAACAAATAAATAATAAGCAAAACCTCAAACTAATAACTAGACTAACTAATAAACTAACTAAACTAAATAACTAACTAACTAATAACTAATAAAATAGTTAACTAAACTAATAATAAATAACTAAACTAATAAAACTAATAACTAATAAAAAACTAATAACTAAAAAATTAACCTAATAATAAAACTAACTAAATAGCTAATAAAATAAATAACTAAACTAATAAAACAAATTAAATAACTAATAGCAAAAATTAATAAATAATAATAACTAAAAAACTAACTAAACTAATAACTAATAAATAATAATAAGCTAATAAGTAATAATAACTAAATAATAACTGATAATAAGCTAATAAACTAATAATAATAGCTAATAAATAGCCAAATAAATAAAACTATAATAACTAATAACCAAATAACTAATAATAAAACTAAATAATAATAACTAACCAATAATAATAATAACTAAACTAATTACTAAAATAACTAATAACTAAACTAAAATTAATAATAACCAACTAATAATAATACTAAATAAAAAAAAATAAAAAACTAACTAACTAATAACTAATAAACTAAAAACTAAAACAAAAAACCAACTAATAATAATAATAACTAATAATAATAATAATAATAATAATAATAATAATAATAATAATAATAATAATAATAAAAACTAATTAAACTAATTACTAAACTAAATAAAATAAAACTAACTAATAAATAATAATAAAACTAAATAACTAAACTAATAAAATAAAACTAACTAACTAATAATATTATAATAAAATAAATAAACCAAATAAAACTAATAACTAAAACCTAACAACTAAAACTAATAACTAAAAACTAATAAATTAAACCAATAAACTAAAACTAATAACTAAACTAATAACTAATAAACTAAAATATTAAACTAAATGATAAAACTAATAAATAACTAATTAATAATAAAAACCTAAAACTAATAACTAATAAAATAACCTAACTAGTAATAATAACTAACTAATATAAAAAACTAATAGCCTAACTAATAATAACTAATAGACTAAAAACTAATAATAACTAATAATAATAAAATAAAAACTAATAAATAATAAACTAATAAAACTAACTAATAACTAAATAATAAAATAACTAAAACTAAAACTAATAACTAAACAACTAACTAAACTAAGCTAAAAACTAAAAACTAACTAATAGTAACTAATAAAACTAAATAACTAACTAAAATAACTAAACTAAATAACTCATAAAACTAACTAATAATAATAAACTAATAATAACTAATAACTAATAATAAAACTAAAAACTAACTAATAACTAATAACTAATAACTAAAAACTAAAACTATTAAAACTAATAAAATAATAACTAATAATAAAATTAACTAAACTAATAATAAAACTAATAATAACCTAATAATAACTAATAAAAACTAAAAACTAAACTAATAACTAACTAAATAAACTAATAACTAAAATTAATAATAATAATAATAATAATAATAATAATAATAATAATAATAATAATAATAATATAATAATAAACTAAACTAACCTAAACCTAAACCTAAACCAAAAACTTAAGCCAAAAAATAAACAAAAATAAAATACCTAAAATAAAATAAATAAACCTAAAATAAATAAACTAAACAAAATAAAAATAAAAATAAACTTAAATAAAAATAAAAAATAAAATAAACTAAAATAAACAAAAAAACTAAATAAATCTAAACGTACCAGTTTACTTATTTTAAAAAATAAAATTAAAAAAATTAAAAAAAATCCTAACCCTAAACCTTAACCTAAAACCCTGAACCCTAAATCCTAAACCCTAAACCTTAAACCTAAACCCTAAACCTTAAACTTTAAACCCTAAACCCTAAATCCTAAAACCTACAGCCCTAAACCCTAAACCCTAAACCCTAAACCCTAATCCCTAAATCCTAAACATCAAAAAACCTAAACCTAAATTAAATAAAACCTAAAAATAAAATAAATAATTAAACTTAAACTTAAATAAAATAAAAAATAAAATAAAATAAAAACCTAAACCTAAACCTAGAAATAAAATAAAATAAAAAACCAAAAATAAACTAAAGAAAATAAATAAACTAAAAATAAAATAAACCTAAAATAAAATAATATAAAATAAAATAAAAAAAAATAAAATGCTAAATCTAAAATAAATAAAAATAAAATAAACCTAAAAAATAAAAAAAAAAAAAAAAAAGAAACCTAAACCTAAAATAAAAATAAAATAAACAAAATAAAATATAATAAACTTAAACCTAAATGAAAATAACCTAAAGTAAAATAACCCTAAACCCTAAACCTTAAAAACCTAAACCTAAAATAAGTAAAACCTAAAAATAAAATAAATAAATAAACTTAAACCTAAATAAAATAAAAATAAGATGAAATAAACTAATACCTAAACTGAACCTGAACTTGAACCTAAAATAGATTAAAATTAAAAATACAAACTAAATAAAATAAAATAATTAAAACCTAAACTAAACTAAAAAAAAAACTTAAAAATAAAAAACCTAAAAAATAAAACTAAACCTAAAATAAAAATAAAATAAACTTAAAATAAAATAAAATAAAAACCTAAACCTTAAAAAGCCTAAAAATAAATAAATAAATAAAAACTTAAACCTTAAACTAAAAAGAATCCTAAACCCAAAATAAAAAACCTAAACCTAAATAAAAAGAAACTAAACTAAAATAAATAAAACATAAACATAAACCTAAAAAAAACTAAACCTAAACTAAATATAATACAATAAACTAAAAATAAATCTAAACCTAAACTAAAAAATAAAAAATAAAAATAAACCTAAAAAAATAATTAAAACCTAAACTTAATCCTAAAAATAAAAAATAAAACTTAAACCTAAAAAATTAAATAAAAATAAAATTGAACTAAAAAAATAAACCTAAACCTAAAAAATAAACTAAAATAAAAAACCTAAACTAAAATAAATAAACCTAAAATAATAAAAATAAACTAAATAAAAATAAAAATAAACTTAAATAAAAATAAAAAGTAAAATAAACTAAAATAAAAAATGAACTAAATAAAAAAAACCTAAACATACCAGTTTACTTAATTTAAAAACAAAAATTAAAATTAAATAAAAAATAAAAAAACTAACCCTAAATGCTAAACAATAAATCCTAAACCCTAAATCCAAAACCCTAAATCCTAAACCCTAAACCCTAAACCCTAAACCCTAAAACCCTAAAAATAAAATAAAATAAAATAAACATAAACCTAAATTAAAATAAAAAAAACTAAAATAACTCTAAACCCTAAACGAATCCTAAACCTAAACCATAAAAACCTAAAAACCTAAACCTAAACTAAATAAAACCAAAAAATTAAATATATAAATAAACTTAAACCTAAATAAAATAAAATATAAGATAAAATATAAACCTAAACTTAAACCTATAAACAAAATAATATAAAAAATAAAACAAAACTATAATAGAATAAATAAAAACATAAACTAAGCTAAAAAATAAAATAAGCCTAAAATAAAATACCTAAATAAATTAAAAATGAAACATAAAATAAAAATAAAATAACCTAAAATAAAATAAAATAAAAATTTAAAAAAATCCTAAACCTAAAAAAACTTTAAAATAAATAAAAAATAAAACCAAAACCCTAAACTAAAAAAAAATCTAAACCTAAAATAAAAATAAAATAAACCTAAACTATAAAATAAAAAAACCTAAATAAAAATAAAAATAAAAACTAAAACTAATCAAACTATTAAATTAAACTAATATAACTAATAATTACTAAACTAATAAAAATTAAACCTAATAATAAACTAAATAAACTAAATAAAACTAACTAATAATAATAACCTAATAAATAAAAATAAGTAAAAAACCTAATAATAAAAGAAAATTAATAAAAACTAAAATAAATTAACTAAATAACTAATAGCTAATAATAATAACTGAAAAACCTAAAAACTAAAACTAAAACTAACTAATAATAACTAATTACTAATAAAAACTAAATAACTAATAACTGAACTAAAAACTAACTAATAATAACTAAATAAAACTAATAAACTAAAAGCTATAACTAATAACTAATAACTAATAACTAAACCTAATAGCTAATAAAATAACTAACTAATAAATAAATAACTAAAAAACTAAAAACTAATAAATAACTAATAGTTAATAAAACCTAACTAATAAACTAACTAAAACTAAAAACTAATAATAACTAACTAGACTAAATAACTAATAATAACTAAACTAAAACTAATAATAATAACTAAACTAATAAATAAATAAAAACTAAAACTAAATAATAAACCTAATAAACTATAAACTAATAATACCTAGTAATAACTAAAACTTAACTAATAATAACTAAAAAAACTAATAATAAAACTTAGATAATAACTAAACTAACTAATTAATAACTAACTAATAAAAACTAATAAAAACTAATAACTAACTAACTAAATAAATAACTAATAAAAACTAAATAAAACTAAAAAAAACTAATAAAAACTAAACTAATAAAACAAATAAAACTAATAAACTAATATCTAAATAATAACAGCTAAAACTAAATAAACTAATTAAATTAACTAAACTAAAAAACTAACTAAACTAAACATAAATAACTAATAACTAACTAGTAATTAAAATAACTAAAACTAATAAACTAATAAATTAATAAACTAACTAACTAATAACTAACTAATAACCTAACTAACTAACTAATAAAAACTAAACTAAACTAAAAACTAATAACTAACTAAACCTAAAATAACTAACTAACAAAACTCATAATAATAAACTAAACTAATAACTAAACTAACTAATAATGATAATAAATAATAACTAATAAAACTAACTAAACTAATAACTAAAACTAATAACTAATAATAACTAATAAAAACTAATAAACTAATAACTAAACTAACTAATAAAAATTAACTGATAATAACTCAACTAATAAACTAAATAATAAATAAACTATTAACTAACTAACTAATAATAATAAAACTAAACTAATAAAACTAATAAATAATTAACTAACTAACTAATAATAAAAATAACTAATAACTAATAAACTAATTTATAACTAACTAACTAACTAATAATAAATAATAACTAATAAAACCTAAAAAATTAAACTAACTAATAATAGCAAACTAATAAATAAAACTAATAATAATAACTAAAACTAATAACTAATAATAATAATAAAACTATCTAAAACTAACTAATAAAACTAACTAATAACTAAGCCTAACAATAACTAATAACTAATAAACAAATAACTAAAAACTATTAACTAATAACTAAATAAAAACCTAATAATTAAACTAATAATAAAATTAAAAACTAAATAACCCAAAAAACTAAACTAATAACTAACTAACAAACTAACTAAGTAAAAATTAATAACTAATAATAAACTAATAAACTAATAACTAACTAATAATAACTAAAATAATAACTAACTAACTAAAAAGTAATAACTAATGACTAACTAATAATAACTAAACTAATAACTATTAATAAAACTAATAATAATAACTAATAAATAACTAAACTAATAATTAATAATAAAAATAACTAATAACTAATAAAACTTAATAACTAAATAAATAATAACTAATAATAACTAAACTAATAACTAATAATAATAAACTAATAAAATAATAACTAATAACTAAAAATAATAAATAAAAACTTACTAAATAATAATAACTAACTAAAACTAATAACTAATTAACTAATTAACTAATAATAACTAGCTAATAACTAAACTAATAACTAATAATAAAACCAAAAACTAAATAACTAAACTAATAATAAAAACTAAATAACAAAATAACTAATAACTAATAACTAACTAAAAAACTAAATAATAACTAAACTAATAACTAATAAATAATAATAACTAACTAATAATAACCTAATAAATAACTAAACCAACCAATAATAATAATAACTAACTAATAACTTATAAAAACCTAATAACTAATAATAACTAAACTAATAATTAAAACTAATAACTAAAACAAATAATAACTAACTAATAATAATAACTAATAACTAAACTAATAACTAACTAAAACCTAAACTAAAATCTAAACCTAATAAAACTAATAATAACTAATATCTAATAACCAATAATAACTAAAACTAAAAACTAATAATAATAAACTAAATAACTAAACTAATAAACATAAAACTAAGTATTAAAACCAAAAATAAAAACTAAACAAATCACAACCTAACTAATAACTAATAATAAAATAATAAACTAACTAATAACTAATAACTAATAAATAAAAAACTATAAACTAACTAACAAATAAAACTAACCTAATAACTAAACTAACTAACTAATTAACTAAATAAAAAACTAATAATAAAATTAAACTAATAACTAATAAAAAACTAAACTAATAACTAAACCTAATAAATAAAACTAAAACTAAAACTAATAATTAAAACTAATAATAATAACCTAACTAATAATAATATTAAAAATAATAACTAACTAAAATAATAACTAATAACTAATAATAATAAAATTAATAACTAACTAAAATAATAACTAATAACTAATAAACCTAATAATTAAACTAATTAATAACATAACTAAACTAAAAACTAATAAAACTAATAAACTAATAACTAACTAATAACTAAAATAACTAATAATAATAAACTAATAACTAAATAAACTAATAAACTAATAACTAAATAACTAACTAATAATAAAAAACTAAAACATAAAACCTAAACTAATAAAACTAGTAACTAATAATTAATAATAACTAAATAATAACTAACTAAACTAACTAATAACTAAAATAAATAACTAATAAAAACTAATAAACTAATAAAACTAAATAACTAAATAACTAAACTAATAAAATAAAACTTAATAACTAACTAATAAAACTAACTAAAACTAAATAATAATGAATAAGAACTAATAAACTAATAATAATAACTAATAACTAATAATAAACTAACTAACTAGTAAATAACCTAACTAACTAATAACTAACTAACTAATAATAATAAAAAACTAACTAAAACTAATAACTAATAATAATAATAACTAAACTAATAACTAATAATAACTAAAACTAAATAAATAAAATAACTAAAAGTAATGAAACTAATAAACTAAACTAATAACTAATAATTAATTACTAATAAAACTAAAAAAGCCTAAACTTATAACTAATAAATTAAAAAACTAACTAACTAAAACCAATATACCTAAAAACTACCCTAAAACTAATAATAATAAACTAACTAACTAATAACTAAACAAAATAAATTAATAAACTAAAACTAAAATGAATAACTAACTAATAAACTAACAAATAATAATAATAATAATAATAATAATAATATTAATAATAATAATAACTATAATAACAATAACTAATAAACTAATAACTAACTAATAATAAATTATAAAACTAACTAAACTAAATAAAATAAAAACTAATAACTAAACTAAAACTAATAAACTAACTAACTAATAAACTAATAAAAGTAATAACTAAACCTAAACTAATAACCAACTAATAAACTAATAACTAACTAATAAACTAAAAAAATTAATAACTAAACTAATAACTAATAAAAATAAAATAACTAATTAAACTAATAAAACTAATAATAATAACGTGATAAATAACTAATTAAATTAATAATAACTAATAACTAATAACTAAGCTAATAAAAACTAAACTAAAAACTAAAACTAACTAATAAACTAATAAAATTAAAAAACTAACTAATAACTAACTAACTAAACTAACTAGTAATAATAAAACTAAAACTGATAAACTAATAATAATAACTTACTAACTAATAAAAACAAAAGTAATAATAATAATCTAATAAACTAAAAACTAACTAATAAAACCTAAAATAATAACTAAAAACTAAAAAAACTAATAAAATTAACTAAAATAACTAAAACTAAAACTAATAACTAAATAAAACTAATAATAAATTAATCTAAATAACTAATAAACTAAAAACTAAAAACTAAACTAAACTAAAACTAATAAACCTAATAACTAATAATAAAACTAAACTAATAATAATAATAATAATAACAAAATAACTAACTAATTAAACTAATAAACTAATAATAATAATAAAAATAATAATAACTAACTAAAAATAATAATAAAATAACTAATAAATAAAAATCTAACAAAATAACTAAACTAATAACTAATAAAACTAACTAATAATAACTAAAACTAAAAAGCTAACTAATAATAAACTAATAACTAATAACTAATAATAAATTAATAAAACTAAAATAAATAATAACTAAAACTAGATAACTAATTAATAAACCTAATAATTAATAAACAAAAACTAACTAAACTAATAAAACTATAAAACCAAAAAACTAATAAACTAAATAAACTAATAATAAAAATAAACTAATAAACTAACAAACTAATAACTAATAATAATTAATAATAACTAACTAATAGCAAAACTAAGAAAACTAACTAACTAAAAAACCTAACTAATAAACTTAAACTAATAACTAAACTAATAACTAACTAATAATAAATAAACTAAACCTAATAATAATAACTAAAAACTAATAATAACTAAACTAATAACTAACTAAAAACTAATTAATAAAAACTAATAAACTAATAACTAATAAATTAATAACTAAACTAATAACTAAAAACTAATAATAACTAAACTAACTAATAATAATAATAACTAAAAAATAAACTAAACTAACTAAAACTAACTAACTAACTAAACTTAAATCTAATAATAATCTAATTAACTAATAAACTAATAACTAAACTAATTAAACTAATAAACTAATAATTAAACTAATAGCTAATTATAACTAAAACTAAATAACATAAACTAACTAAAAACTAATAAAAACTAATAAACTAAAATTAATAACTAATAAAAACTAAAAAACTAAATAAAAACTAAATAATTAAAATAATAAACTGAACTAATAACTAATCAAATAACTAATAACTAATAATAATTACTAATAACTAATAACTAGCTAGTAATAACTAATAACCTAATAACAAATAAAACTAACTAATAATTAAAACTAATAAAACTAATCAATAACTAAACTAATAACTAAACATAAATTAATAAAACTAATAATAAAAAATTAATAAACTAGTAAAATAAACCTAATAATAATAAATATAAACTAATAACTAATAATAATTCATAATAATAACTAAAAACTAACTAACTAAAACTAATAATTAATAAAACTAAATGAATAAACTAATAAACTAATAACTAAAAATTAATAAACTAAACTAACTAATAATAAGTAATAAAACCTAAACTAATAACTAACTAAATTAAATAACTAAACTAATAACAAACTAAAATAAACTAAACTAAAATAAAGTTAACTAATAACTAACTAAAAACCTAAAAACTAAACTAATAACTAATAACTAATAATAAATAGCTAAACTAATCAAAACTAATAACTAACTAATAAAACTAATAAAACTAATAACTAATAACTAATAAAATTAATAACTAATAATAACTAACTAAAAACTTACTAATAAATAATAAATAATAACTAATAAACTAACTAATAAATAACAAAACTAATAAAAAACTAATAACTAATAATAACTAAAAATAACTAACTAA
Source organism: Cymbidium sinense (assembly GCA_021442155.1). NCBI lineage: Eukaryota > Viridiplantae > Streptophyta > Magnoliopsida > Asparagales > Orchidaceae > Cymbidium > Cymbidium sinense. Next base: position 110,705 of record JAKCPB010001357.1, read on the forward strand.
CTAATAAAAATAAATAAACTAACTAATAACTAAATAAAACTAATTAATAAATAAAACTAATAACTAACTAATAAAAATAATAACTAAATAACTAATAAAACTAAATAAACTAATAATTAATAAATAACTAACTAGTAACTAATAATAACTCAATTAAAACCTAATAAAACTAATAACTAATAACTAAACCTAAAATTAAAACTAATAAACCTAATAATAAAACTAATAACTAACTAATAAACTAATAACTAAACTAATAATAATAAATAATAAACTAAAACTAATAAAAAACTAACTGAAACTAAACTAATAACTAGCTAATAAACTAAAACCTCATTAACTAATAATAAAACTAAAAACTAACTAATAACTAAACCTAATAACTAATAAATTAAATAACCAAAAACTAATAAACTAAACTAATAAACTAATAAACTAAAGCTAAATAACTAATAAGTAATAACTAAACCTAATCCTAAAACTAATAATGATAAACTAACTAAGTAAAAACTATTAACTAAACTAATAAATATAATAACTAATAAATAATCAAACTAAAAAACTAATAATAAAACTAAACCTAATAAACTAAAAAACTAATAATAATAACAAATTAATAATTAATAATAAATAATAATAATAATAACTAAACTAATAACTAACTAATAACTAAAACTAATAACTAATAATAAACTAATAACAAAACTAATAATAATAACTAACAAAACTAACTCAACTAATAACTAAACTAAATTAGAAAAGCCTAATAACTAAAAACCCAAACCTAATAATAACTAATAACTAAACTAATAAGTAAACTAATTAACTAAACTGATAACTAAACTAATAAAACTAAACTAATAATAACTAAACTAGTAATAACTAAAAATAATAACTAACTGAATAATAAATAAATAAATAAATAACTAATAACTAATAACTAAGAAAACTAATAACTAACTAATAACTAAAACTAAATAACTAACTAATAATAAATAACTAATAAGAACTAATAACAAATAATTAATAATAACTAATAATCTAAACTAATAATTAACTAATAACTAAATAAAACTAAAATAATAACTAAACTAATAACTATTAATAAATAATAACTAAATAATTAAAACTAATAATAACTAATAATAATTAAACTAAAAACTAACTAAATAAAAATAAACTAACCTAAATAAATAAAACTAACTAAAAATATAATAACTTAACTTAATAAACTAATAAACTAATAACTAATAATAACTAAACTAATAACTAACTAATAACTAACTAATAACTAACTAAAACTAAAAATAAAACTAACAAACTAATAATAATTAATAATAACTAACTAATAACTAATAATAACTAATATAAAAATAACTAAATAATAATAATAAACTAAATAACTAATAAACTAAACCTAAAACTAATAACTAAATAACTAATAAACTAAACCTACAAGTAATAACTAAATAATTAAACTAAAACTAATAACTAATAAATAATCTAACTAATAATAATAACTAAATAATAATAAAAACTAATAAAAAACTAATAACCTAACTAATTATATGTAACAAACTAAAAACTATTAAAACTTACTAATAAGACTAATAAACTAATAACTAAGCTAAACTAAATAATTAAACTAATAAAACTAATAAAAACTAACTAACTAATAACTCATAATAATAATAATAATAATAATAATAATAATAATACTAATAAACTAATAACTAACCTAATAAACTAAAATAATAATAATAATAATAACTAAAACTAATAATAATAACTAATAACTAAAACTAACTAATCAAATAAATAACTAACTAATAATAAATTAAAATTAATAATAATAATAATAATAATAATAACTTACTAACTAATAAACTAACAAAAAAACTAAATTAAAAAACTAATAATAACTAATAAAACTAATAACTAAATAAACTAATAATAACTAATAATAAATAACTAATAATAATCATAAACTAATAAAACTAAAAACTTAAGAAAACTAATAACTAATAATAAATAACTAAAACTAATTAAACCTAATATCTAATAAAACTAAAAAAATAATTAATAATAATAATAAACTAAACCTCATAATAATAACTAAATAAACTAACTAATAAACTAATAATAATAAAACTAAATAATAATAACTAATAATGAACTAATAATAATTAATAACTAAAACAAAAAAACTTATAAACTAAAACTAAAAAACTAATAAACTAAAACTAACTAATTAACTATACTAATAACTAATAATAACTAAACTAATAATAGCAACTAATTAAAAAATAACTAAACTAATAATAAAATAATAATAATAACTGAACTAATAAACTCAATAATTAATAAAATATAAATTAAAAACTAATAAAACTAATAAACTAATAATAACTAAATAACTACCTAATAATAACTAAAATAATAATAATAAATAAATAATAGCTAAACTAATAATAATAATAACTAATAACTAATAAATAAAATAATAAACTAATAACTAACTAATAATAACAAATAAATAACTAATAACTAATAAAAACTAAACTAAACTATCTAAATATTAACTAAAAATAAACTAATAACTAATAGATAAACTAAATAACTAATAATAATAAACAAAATAATGAAACTAATAACTAATAAATAAAATTAAATAACTAAACTAACTAAACTAATAAACTAATAACTAATAACTAATAATTAATAACTAATAAACTAAATAAAACTTAAACTAACTAATAATAACTAATAAACTAAAATAATAAAACAAATAAACCTAACTAACTAACTAATAATAATAATAATGACTAAATAATAATGATAATAACTAATAAGACTAAGTAACTAATAACTAATAAATTAAACTAATAAAACTAATAACTAACTAATAAAAACCTAATAACTAATAATAAAACTAAACTAATAAACTAACTAATAAACTAACTAATAAAAAAATAAAACTAATAGCTAAACTAATAAAAATAAAACTAAATAACTAAACTAATAATAACAACTAACTAATAAAAAACTAAACTAATAAAACTAAAATAATTAATAATAACTAATAACTAACTAATAAAACTAATAACTAAAAACTAAAACTAACTAAATAACTAACTAATAACTAAAAAACTAATAACTAAATTAATAACTAAATAACTAACACAACTAAATAACTAATTAAACTAACTAAATAAACCTAATAATAACTAATAATAATAATAAATAGTAATAACTAATTAATAACTAATAATAACTAAATAATAATAACTAAAAACTAAAACTAAACTAATAGCTGATAAAACCAATAAAACTAATCACTAAACTAATTAACTAATAATTAAACTAACTAATAATAACTAATAACAAGTAACTAAAATAATAATAAAACTAACTAATAATAAAACTAATAACTAAAACTAACAATTAATAATAACTAATAATAATAATAATTAAATAACTAATAACTAATAGCTAAACTAAAACTAACCTAATAACTAATAATAATTACTAATAACTAAACTAAGAACTAAACTAAAATAACTAAACTAACTAATAATAAACTAATAAAACTAAATAACTAATAACTAATAAATAAACTAATAACTAACTAAAAGCTAATAATAACTAATAACTAACTAACTACCTAATTAAAACTAATAACTAATAACTAATAATAAAAAATAATAATAAAAAAACCTAATAATAGTAACTAACTAAAACTTTTAAAACTAAACTAATAATAAGTAAACTAATAAACTAATAACTAAATAAACTAATAACTAATAATAACTAATAACTAATAACTAATAACCAATAACTAATTAATAACTAATAATAAAACTAGCTAAATAACTAACTAATAATATAATACCAATAACTAACAACTAACTAATAATTAAACTAATAAATAAAAACTAAAAATAATAAACTAATAACTAAAAACTAAAAACCTAACTAAACCTAACTAAAAACTAATAATATACTAATAAATTAATAAACTAATAAACTAATAATAACTAATAAAACTAAATAACTAAAATAATAACTAATAATAACTAAACTGAAAATTAAATAACTAACTAAACTAAAAACTAATAACTAACTAATAAAACTAATAAAAAATAAAAACTAACTAACTAAACTAACAAACTAAATAAATAACTAATTATAACTAAAACTAAATAACTAAACTAATAAACTAATAAAATAAATAAATAATTAAGATCTAATAATAATAAATAAACTAAAAAACTAATAATAACTAAACTAATAACTAATAAGTAACTACTAATAACTAACTATAATTAATAACTAATAATAAATTAAACTAATAACAAATAAAAACTAAAACTAATAAACTAAACTAATAAACTAATAACTAACTAATAACTAAACTAATAACTAACTAAAAACTAAACTAAATAATTAACTAAAACTAACTAAACTAATAACTAACTAATAATAACAACTAAACTAATAACTAAACTAAAAACTAACTAATTAATAAGTAACTAATAATTAAAGCTAATAACTAAACTAATAATAAAAGCATAATTAATAACTAATAAAAATTACTAAATTAAACTAAGAAAATAATAACTAACTAGTAATAATAATAAAACTAAAACTAATAAACAAATAATAAATTTATAATTAATAAAAAAATCAAATAATAATTAATAAACTAAATAACTAATAATAATAATAATAATAATAATAATAACTAAACTAATAAACTAATAACTAATAAAACTAACTAACCAAATAATAAAAACTAATAAAACTAATAAACTAATAATAACTAAATAACTAACTAAAAATTAATAAAAACTAAACCTAATAAACTAATAAACTAAGAAACTAATAAAACTAATAACTAAACTAATAAATAATAAACAAATAACTAATAAACTAATAACTAATAACTAAAGCAATAAAACTAACTAACTAACTAATAACTAACTAATAATAATAACTAAAACCTAATAAAACTAAATAACTAACTAATAACTAACTAACTAACTAACTAACTAATAACTAAACTAAAAAACTAAAACTAACTAATAACTAAACTAAGAAAACTAATAAACTAATAATAACCTAGTAATTAATAACTAAACTAATAACTAATTACTAAATAATAACCTAAAAAGCCTAAAAATAAATAATTAAACTAATAACTAATAAACTAATAAAATAACTAAACTAATAATAATAAAACTAAATAAAATAAACTATCTAATAATATTATTAATAATAGCTAAACTAATAACTAATAATAACTAAACTAAATGACTAATAACTAAAAATAAACTAATAAATTAATAAAACAAATAAACTAATAACTAATAAAATAACTAATAATTAAAAAGTAATAAACTAATAACTAAATAAACTAATAAATTAATAACTAAACTAAAATAAAACTAACTCATAATAACTTAACTATCTAATAATACCTAAACTAGTACACTAACTGATAACTAACTAAACTAATAACTAATAAAACTAACTAATAAACTAATAACTAATAACTAACTAGACTAATAATAAAACTAAATATTAAACTAATAATAACTAAATAACTAATAATAATAACTAACTAACTAATAATTAATTAACAAATAATAATTAATAATTAAAACTAATAATAAAACTAATAACTAATAACTAATGATAATAACTATAATAAACTAAAAACTAAAAATTAATAATAACTAACTAATAATAGTAAAACTAATAAATAAACTAACAACTAGCTAATAATAATAAAACTAAACTCATAACTAACTAATTAATAAAAAACTAAATAACTAAACTAACTAAATAACTAATAATAATAAAACTATCAATAACTTAAACTAATAATAACTAAACTTAAAATTAACAAATAATAACTAGAACTAATAATAACTAACTAATAATAATAAAAGCTAAACTAATAACTACTAAAACTAACTAATAAATAATTAATAAAATAACTAAACTAATAACTAATAATAACTAATTAGCTAATAAACTAATAATAAGCTAACAAACATTTAACAAATTACTAATAATAACTAATAATAATAAACTAAATAAACTAATAATAACTAACTAATCAACTAAATAACTAACTAATAACTCATAAATTAAAAAAAAACTAATAAAATAAATAAACTATTAAACTAATAATAATAACAAAGCTAATAACTAAAATTAACTAACTAAAATAAAACTAACTAAAATAATTACTAATAAAACTAACTAAAATAAAAAACTAAACTAAAAACTAAACTTAATAAACTAACTAAACTAATAATAATAACCAATAACTAATAATTAACTAATAAATTAATAACTAACTAAAAATAACTAAACTAATAACTAAAACTAACTAATAACTAAAGTATTAACTAAATTAATAACTAATAAAAATAATTAATAACTAAATCTAAGAACTAAATAACTAACTAATAATAACTAAACTAAAACTAACTAAACTAATAACTAATAAAATTAACTAACTAAATAATAAATAATTAATAAATTAACTAACTAAACTAAAAACCTAATAACTAAAATTAAAAAAATAAACTAATAACTAATAAAAACTAATAAAAATAATAATAATAACTAAACTAATAAATAAACCTAAATAATTAAACTAACTAATAAATAAACTAATAAACTAAAACTAAATAAATTAACTAACTAATAAAAATAACTAATAATAATAAAAACTAATAAAAAATAATCTAACTAACTAATAACTAATTAATAATAATAGAACTAATAACTAAATAACTAATAAACAAATAAAACTAAAATAAACTAATAAACTAATAACTAAATAAAAATAATAACTAATAAACTAAATAATTAAAAAAAACTAATAGCCTAACAAATAAATAACTAAACTAATAACTAATAACTAAAACTAATAATAATAACTAACTAATAATAACTAATAAGAAACTAACTAAACTAACTAATAACTAATAAACTAAACCTAATAACTAATAATAATAAATAATAACTAAACTAATAACTAAAAAAACTAAATAAATAATAAAATTACTAAACTAATAACTAATAAAACTAACTAACTAATAAAACAAAAAACTAAAACTAATTATAATAACAACTAATTAATAACTAGACTAATAACTAACTAATAATAATAATAATAATAAACTAAACTAAATAAAATTAATAAACTAAAAACTAAACTAATAATGACTAACTAAACAAAACTAATAACTAATAACTAACTAAATTATTAAACTAAACTAATAAGTAATAATAAATAAAACTAATAACTAATAATAATAAACTAAAAAAGTTAATAACTAAATAACTAACTAAAAACCTAAACTAATAATTAATAATTAATAAAAATAATAATAAAATAAACTAATTAAAACTAATAACTAATAATAATAACTAATAATAACTAAACTAATTAACTGATAAATAACTAATAATTAATTTATATAATTAATAACTAATAATAATAATTAAAAAACTAATAAAATAATAACTAATAACTAATAATAATAAACTAAAACTAATAACTAATAAAACTAACTAACTAATAATTAAACTAAACTAATAACTAACTAAAAAACTAATAAAGAAATAATAAATAACTAATATAAAAACTAATAAAATAAAACTAATAATAACTAATAATAACTAATAAAACTAATAACTAATAAACTAATAAATAATAAACTAGTAACAAATGAAAATATACTCATAAAAGTAATAAGTAATAATAACTAAACTAATATTGAAATAATAAAAAACTAATAACTAATAACTAAGTAAAATAAATAAACTAATAAACTAATAAACTAAAACCTAATAAACTAAACCTAAATTAACTAAAATAATAATAACTAATAAATAAAGTTATTAGGTTTATTAGTTAGTTAGTTTTTAGTTTTGTTATTAGGTTTAGTTTTTAGTTATTTTTTATTAATTTATTAGGTTTTATTATTTAGTTATTTTGTTTTATTTATTATTTAGTTTAGTTATTTATTATTAGTTTTATTATTAGGTTTAGTTATTATTTTTATTATTAGTTGGTTATTGTTAGTTTTATTCATTAGTTTTATTATTATTAGTTAGTTTAGCTTGATTATTTGTTGGTTTTTATTAGTTTTAGATTTAGTTATTAGGTTATTTTATTTATTTTATTTAGTTATTTTTATTAGGATTTTTATTAGTTTTATTAGTTATTTATTTAGTTATTTATTATTAGTTAGTTTTTATATTAGTTAGTTAGTTGTTTAGTTTTATTAGTTATTATTATCTAGTTATTAGTTTAGTTTATTATTTTTGTATTAGTTAGCTTTTGTTTTTTAGTTTTTTAGTTTTCTTACTTAGTTTTTTTAGTTTATTATATTATTTATTAGTTGGTTATTAGTTATTAGTTATTAGTTTTTTTTTTTAGTTATTATTAGTTTTTTGGTTGTAGTTATTAGTTATTATTTATTATTTGGTTTGGTTATTATTAGTTTAATATTAGTTTTATTGTTGGTTATTATTATTAGTTAGTTATTAATTTAGTTAGTTCGTTAGTTATTATTATTAATAGTTATTAGTTTATTATTACTAGTTATTTATTAGTTAGTTAGTTATTAGTTTAGTTTAGTTATTATTAGTTATTAGTTATTTTATTTTATTATTTTATTAGTTATTAGTTTAGTTAGTTTATTAATTTTACAATTAGTTATTATTAGTTATTATTTTATTAGTTTTAGTTATTAGTTCTTTATTAGTTAAATATTTAGTTATTTTATTAGTTTAGTTAGTTTTATTATTATTACTTAGTTTATCAATTATTAGTTTATTAGCTTCAGTTATTAGTTATTAGTTTTTTATTTAGTTATTTAGTTTTACTATTAGTTATTAATTTTATTAGTTATTTATTTATTATTATTATGTAGTTATTAGTTAGTTTTTATTTAGTTATTAGTTTAGTTATTTATTAGTTAGTTTCAGTTATTATTAGTTTTAGTTTAGTTTTCTAGTATATTTATTTAGTTATTATTATTAGTTTTATTATTTATTAGCTTTTAGTTTATTATTGTTTTATTAGTTACTAGTTAGTTATTATTAGTTATTTTATTAGATATTACTTTAGTTATTATCTAGCTATTATTAGTTTAGTTTTTTAGTTATTTGTTAGTTAGCTTAGTTTATTAGTTAGTTATTAGTTTAGTTATTTGTTATTAGTTTTTATGAGATATTAATAGTTAGTTAGTTTATTATTAGTTTATTTATTTTTTTATTTAGTTATTCTTTTGTTTATTATTAGTTTATTAGTTTTATTAGTTTTATTATTAGTTTTTAGCTAGTTAGTTAGGTTTTTAGGTTTTCTAGTTATTATTAGTTATTAGTTATTAATTATTAGGTTTAGTTATTAGTTATTATTAGTTATTAGTTTATTAGTTAGTTATTAGTTTAGTTAGTTTATTAATTTAGTTGTTTTAGTTATTTAGTTAGTTTTTATTAGTTATTAGTTTATTAGTTTTTAGTTATTAGTTTAGTTATTATTATTATTATTTTAGTTATTATTTTTATTAATTTATTATTATTAGTTAGGTTTAGTTTTATTAGTTTATTATTAGTTAGTTTCTAGTTTTAGTTAGTTTTAGTTAATTATTAATTTTTGGTTATTAGTTTTGGTTAGTTTTTTGGTATTAGTTTAGTTTTTTTATTAGTTGGTTTTGGTTTTTTAGTTATGTTTTGTTTTGGTTATTGTAGTCCGTTAGTTTGTTAATATTAGTTTGGTTATTTGTTATTAGGTTTTAGTATATTAGTTAGTTTAGTTTAGTTGGATTTAGTTTTTTAGTTAGTTTAGTTAATTTCTTAGGTTATTAAGTTTTATTAATTTTTATTAGTTAGTTAATTTTATTAGTTTAGTTTTATTATTAGTTTGATTAGTTTAGTTAATTTGTTTAGTTAGTTTAGTTTAATTTTTTTAGTTTAGTTTTAATTTTTATTATTAGTTGTTTTGATTTATTATTTAGTTTAGTTAGTTAGTTTTTTATTTGTTTTATTTAGTTAGTTTAGTTAGTTTATTTTATTAGTTAATTATTTTTATTATTAGTTGTTATTATTTATTAGGTTTTATGTATTATGTTTTAGTGTTATTTATTTTATTATTAGTTTATCAGGTTTAGTTTTTATTAATTATTTAGTTTTTTAATTATTAATTTACTTTTTTAGTTTTTAGTTAGTGCTTTAGTTTTTTAGTTATTAGTTTTTATTATTAGTTAATTTTTTAGTTAGATATTAGTTAGTTTTAATTAGTTTTGGTTTTTAGTTATTAGTTATTAGTAGCTTTATTAGTTATTATTATTAGTTGTTAGTTTTAGTTTTTAGTTTTATTAGTTTTATTAGTTCTTAGTTAGTTTAGTTTTTTATTTTATTATTAGTATTTAATTTATTAGTTATAAGTTTTTTTAGTTTTATTAGTTATTAGTTTTTTAGTTTTATTAGTTAGTTAATTAGTTTAGTTAGTTTATTAGTTATTAGTTTATTTTAGTTTATTATAAGTTATTAGTTATTAGTTTATTAGCTTAGTTTTTATTAGTTTTATTATTATTTTTTTATTATTTATTAGTTTTTATTTTATTAGTTCTCAATTATTAGTTTTATTTGTTTATTAGTTATTAGTTATTTAGTTTTAATTATTAGTTTTAGTTATTATTTTATTATTATTATTAGTTTTATTATTTAGTTATTATTATTATTATTATTATTATTATTATTATTAGTTAATTAGTTATTTTAGTTATTATTAGTTATTATTATTATTAGTTTTAGTTATTTTTAATTATTAGTTTATTTTATTAGTTAGTTTTAGTTTAAATATTATTTGTTTGTATTAGTTAGTTTTAATTAGTTATTTATTTGTAGTCTAGTTATTAAGTTTTAGTTATTATTATTTATTAGTTATTATAATTTATTATTAGTTTAGTTATTAGGTTTATTTATTATTAATATTTACTATTAGTTTATTTGTTATTACTTTATTAGTTTATTTAGTTATTGCTTTATTAGTTTATTTAGTTATTATTATTAGTTTATTAAGTTATTAGTTTTAGTTTATTAGTATTATTATTAAGTTTTATTAGTTTTTTAGACTAGTTATTATTTAGTTAATAGTTTTTTAGTTAGTTTTTTTTATTATTTAATTATTAGTTTAGTTATTTTAGTTTATTATTATTAGGTTTTAGTTTTATTATTTAGTTATTTATTAGTTTAATTTTATTAGTTTTTCGTTTAGTTTAGTTATTATTATTAGGTTTTATTTATTTATTAGTTAAAGTTTTTGTGGTTATTAGTTTTATTGGTTTTTTAGTTTTATTAGTTAGTTAGGATATTAGTTATAATTATTAGTTATTATTAGTCTTTTATTATTATTAGTTTTAGTTTAGTTATTATTTTTAGTTCTTTATTAGGTTTAGTTAGCTATATTAGTTATAAGTTTATTAGTTTTTAGTTATTATTAGTTTTTATTTATTTTATTAATTATTGTTTATTATTAATTAGTTATAGTTATTATTTTATTTTTATTAGTTATTATTATTATTTAGTCATTAGTTATTGGTTTTAATTATTATTATTAGCTTATTAGTTTATTAAGTTTTAGGTTTAGTTTTATTATTATTAGTTTTATTAGTTATTAGTTATTTGTTATTAGTTTTAGTTTTTAGTTTATGATTATTTAGTTTTATTAGTTTTTAGTTTATTAGTCTTAGTTAGATTTATTATTTTGGTTTATTAATTAGTTTTTTAGTTTAGTTTATTATTATTATTTATTTTATTAGTTATTGGTTTTTTATTACTTAGTTATTTATTTATTATTAGTTAGTTATTTATTTTGTTATTAATTTATTTATTATTAGTTTATTGGTTATTAGTTTAGTTAGTTTAGTTAGTTTTTTATTAGTTTATTATTATTATTATGTTTTTATTTATTAGTTATTAGTAATTAGATAGTTTTAGTTAGTTTTTTAGTTATTAGTTAGTTATTATTATTATCAGTTAGTTATTTATTTATTATTTTAGTTATTAGTTTATTAGTTAATTAGTTTATTCATTATTAGTTAGTTTAGTTTATTAGGTTTTATTAGTTTTTATTAGTTATTTAGGTTTTAGTTTAGTTATTAGTTTAATTAGTTTTTTATTTAGTTTAATTATTAGTTATTTTATTATTAGTTTATTAGTTTTATTATTATTTATTAGTTTTAGTTTTTTAGTTATTATTAGTTTAGTTTCCATTATTTTTTAGTTTTTATTAGTTATTAGTTTAGTTAGTTATTAGTTTTAGCTTTATTAGTTAGTTATTTATTTTTTAGTTTTTTTTTAGTTTATTTATTATTTAGTTTAGTCATTTTGTTTTATTTATTAGTTATTAGTTTAGTTGTTTAATTTATTATTATTAGTTATTTAGTTTTATTATTAGTTATTAGTTTATTTTTAGTTATTATTTAGTTAGTTTAGTTTAGTTTTTATTAGTTATTATTATTTAGTTATTAGTTAGTTATTAGTTTATTATTTTAGTTATTAGTTATTATTATTATTACTTTTAGTTATTATTTTATTTATTATTATTAGTTTATTTATTATTAGTTAGTTATTTAGTTATTATTAGTTTATTAGTTTTATTAGTTATTAGTTTATTATTTATTAGTTATTTAGTTTATTATTTTAGTTATTATTATTATTTTATTATTAATTTAGTTATTACTAGTTATTAGTTTAGTTATTTATTTAATTTTAGTTTATTAGTTTTTTTTGTTTTAGTTATTATTAGTTAGTTTTATTATTATTAATTTATTAGTTAGTTAATTTAATTATTATTATTAGGTTTAGTTTATTATTATTAGTTTTATTTATTAACATTTTAGTTTTATTATTATTATTAGTTATTTTTATTAGTTTTATTAGTTTTAGTTATTTATTTGTAGTTATTAGTTTTATTAGGTTTTAGTTTTCTATTTTATTTAATTTATTTTTTAGTTTTTATTAGTTTATTAGTTAGTTAGTTTTTATTTATTTTATTAGTTTAGTTAGTTAGTTTATTTTAATTATTAGTTTATTAGTTTTTAGTTTATTATTATTAATTATTGTTAGTATTTAGTTTATTAGTTATTATTAGTTAGGTTATTAGTTTTTTATTAGTTTTTATTATTAGTTAGTTATTATTATTAGTTAGGTTATTTTACTAGTTATTAGTTTTAGTTTAGTTATTTAGTTTTTAGTTTTAGATTTTAATTATTAATTAGTTATTTAGGTATTTATTAGTTTTATTATTTAGGTTATTATTTTAGTTTATTAGTTATTAGTTTAGTTATTAGTTTTAGTTTATTAGTTATTAGTTATTAGTTTTAATTATTAGGTTTTAGTTATTACTTTTATAATATTATTAGTTCGTTAGTTTTATTTTATTAGTTTAGTTATTTTGGTTTATTATTATTTATTAGTTAGTTTTATTTTATTTAGTTTAGTTGTTAGTTTTATTATTATTATTATTATTATTATTATTTATTAGGTTAGTTTTTATTTATTTTTAGTTATTAGTTTAGTTATAATTATTAGTTTAGTTATTTAGTTATTATTTTAGTTTTAGTTATTAGTTTTTTAGGTTTTATTAGTTTAGTTATTAGTTATTAGTTAGTTAATTTAGTTATTTTTAATTTTAGTTATTAGTTTAGTTATTAGTTATTATTAGTTAGTTATTATTAGTTTTAGTTTATTAGTTATTAGTTAGGTTATTATTAGTTATTATTAAATTATTAGTTTTAAAAGTTATTTATTAATTAGTTAGTTATTAGTTATTATTATTAGTTTATTAGTTTATTATTAGTTATTATTTAATTATTATTATTTATTAGTTTATTATTAGTTATTAGTTTACTCAATTTTTAGTTATTATTATTTATTAGTTTTTGTTATTAGTTATTAGTTTAATTATTTAGTTAGTTTTATTAGTTTAGTTATTTATTTTATTAGTTATTTAATTAGTTTTATTATTAGGTTTATTTTTTAGTTATTAGTTTTTTATAAGTTATTAGTTTTATTAGTTAAGTTATTTAGTTTAGCTATTTATTATAAGTTTAGTTAGTTATTTTATTAGTTATTAGTTAGTTAGTTATTTAATTTAGTTAGTTTATTTGTTAGTTTAGTTGTTAGTTTTTATTTAATAGTTAGCTTTTATTTGTTTTATTATTTATTTATTTATTAGTTTATTATTATTAGGTTTATTAGTTATTAGTTAGTTAGTTATTATTGAATAGTTACTAGTTTATTAGTTTAGTTATTTGTTATTAGTTTTTATTATTTAGTTATTAGTTTAGTTATTATTTAGGTTTATTTAGTTTTACTTATTAGTTAGTTTTTAATTTTCATTAATTATTAGTTAGTTTTTAATTTTCATTAATTATTAGTTAGTTTTATTAGTTATTATTATTATTATTTATTAGTTCATTTAGTTTTATTATTTATTATTAGTTAGTTAGTTATTTTATTTAGCTATATTATTTATTAGTTTTTAGTTATTACTTTTAGTTTTTCAGTTTAGTTTATTAGTTAGTTATTAGTTATTAGTTTAGTTATTATTAGCTAGTTAGTTTTCATTTAGAATAAAAAATGAGATAGAAAGAACGAGCTACTAACTCGTATTCCACTTTGCAAAAACAGACTATGGAAGCTGCTTCTTGGATCTTTTTGGAGTCCTTTCCACGTTTTAGAAAAATGAAATCTATGGTTTTTGGTTCAATTCTCCCGTCCTCCATTCTTTGAATGTCTTCATGGAAGAGCTTTACTTTAGAGTAAGCAAGGCTAGTGAGACCTAGTGAAATCCTAAAAAAAATAGGGGGGGTTATTTATTATTAGTTTTTAGTTTTTTATTACTAGTTAGTTAGTTTAGTTATTAGTTTATTAGTTATTAGTTAGTTATTTAGTTTAGTTATTATTATTAGTTAGTTGGTTTAGTTTAGTTTAGTTTAGTTATTAGTTATTTAGTTTTTATTATTAGGTTTTAGTTTTAGTTAGTTTTAGTTATTAGTTTATTAGTTAGTTTTTAGTTTATTTAGTTTATTTAGTTAGTGTTATTTTATTAGTTATTATTATTATTATATTAGTTTATTATTGGTTATTTATTTATGAGTTTTCATTAGTTTATTATTATTATTATTATTATTATTATTATTATTATTAGTTATTATTATTAGTTATTCATTTATTAGGTTTATTAGTTTAGTTTATTAGTTATTTATTAGTTAGTTTTAGTTTTTTAGTTTTATTATTTATTTAGTAATTAGTTATATTTGTTTATTAGTTTTATTAGTTTTTTATTAGTTAGTTTATTTGTTTATTTAGTTATTTACTTTTATTAGGTTTATTTTTAGTTATTTTAGTTATTTATTTATTTATTAGTTTCATTATTTAGTCATTATTAGTTATTATTATTTATTAGTTTAGCTTTTAGTTTTTTAGTTAGTTAGTTATTAGTTTTTATTAATTTATTATTAGTTTAGTTATGAGTTTTTTAGTTTTATTAGTTATTTATTAGTTTAGTTTTTATTAATTATTAGTTAGTTATTATTAGTTAGTTTTTAGTTAGTTTATTATTAGTTATTAGTTATTAGTTTTAATTAAGTTAGTTATTTATTAGTTATTATTAGTTTTATTAGTTATTTAGTTTAGTTATTATTATTATTAGTTTTAGTTTATTAGTTTATTAGTTCATTAGTTTTTTAGGTTTTATTATTACTAATAACTAATAATAATAAACAAAAACTAAATAACTAAACTAACTAAATAACTAAATAACTAACTAAAAACCTAAACTGATAACTAATAATAATAACTAATAACTAATAAATAATAATAATAAAATAAACTAATAATTAATAACTAACTAATAAATAACTAATAACTAAACTAATAACTAACAAATAAAACACATAACTAATAATAATAACTAAAAAACTAATAAAATAATAACTAATAACTAATAATAATAAACTAAAGCTAATAACTAATAAAACTAACTAAGTAATGACTAAACTAAACTAATAACTAACTAAAAAAACTAAAAAAACTAAATAATGAATAAAATAAAAAACTAATAAACAAATAACTAATAACTAATATAAAAACTAATAAACTAAAACTAATAATAACTAATAAAACAAATAAACTAATAACAAATAAATTAATAAAAAATAAACTAATAACTAATACAAATATACTCATAAAACTAATAACTAATAAATAACTAAACTATTAACTAAATAATAAAAAACTAATAACTAAAAACTAAGTAAAATAAATAAATGAATAAACTACTAAACTAAAACCTAATAAGCTCAACCTAAACTAACTGAAATAATAATAACTAATAAATAAACCTAATAACTACTAAACTAATAACTAAACTAATAATAAAAAACTAAAAACCTAAATAACTAAACTAATAAAACTAATAACAATAACTAACTAATAAAAAACTAAAACTAATAAACTAATAACCAAACTAAAAAACTAAATAATAACTAATAAACTAATAAACTAAAAACTAATAATAGAATTACTAATTAAAATAACTAAACTAATAAACTAATAACTAATAAACTAAAAACTAATACCTAATAAACTAATAACTAATAATAACTAAACCCTAAAAACATAAAAACCTAAACCAAAATTAATTAAAACTTAAAAATAAAATAAATAAAAACCTAAACCTAAATAAAATAAAAACCTCAACTAAAAAATAAAAATATAAACCAAACTAAAAGGAAAACTAAATAAGCTAAATAAACCTAAGCTTACTAGTTTACATAATTTAAAAATTATAATAAAAATAAATAAATAAATAAAAATTCTAACCATAAACCCTTAACCATAAAACTCCTCTACCCTAAGTCCTAAACCCTTAACCCTAAATTGTAAATACTAAATCATAAACCCTAAACCCTAAACCCTAAACCCTGAAACCTACAACTCTAAACCTTAAACCTTAACCCCTAAACTAAAAATTAACTAATAAGTAAAACTAACTAAACCAAAATAATAACTAAACTAATAACTAACTAATAACTAACTAATAAAAACTAATAACTAATAACTAAACTAATAAACTAATAACTATCTAATAATAACTAACTAACTAATAATTAATAAACCTAATAATAATAAACTAATAAATAAATAAAACTAATAAAAACTAACTAATAAATAATAACTAATAACTAAAACTAATAACTAAACTAATTAAACTAAATAAAAATAACTAACTAACTAATAACTAATAAAATAATAAACTGAACTAATAATAAATAACTAAACTAATAAATTAATAACTAATAAAAAACTAATAACTAAAAAATAAACCTAATAATAAAACTAATTAAATAACTAATAACAAAACTAATAAATAATAATAACTAAAAAACTAACTAAACTAATAACAAATAACTAATAATAAACTAATAAATAATAATAACTAAATAATAACTAATAATAAACTAATGAACTAATAATAATAACTAATAAATAACTTATAAAACTAATAACTAATAACTAAATAAAACTAGTAATAACTAACTAATAACCTAACTAATAACTAAACTAAAAACTAAAAAAAACTAATAACTAATAAACTAAAACTAATAATAACTAACTAACTAATAATAACTAAAAACTAAACTAATAACTAAAATAAAAAATATCTAAACTAATGAAACCTAAAAAACTAATAACTAAAACTAACTAAAATTAAAATAAAAACTAAATAACTAAACTAATAAAAACTAACCTAATAAATAATAATAATAATAATAATAATAATAAATAATAATAATAAAACTAATAAAACTAATAACTAAACTAAATAAAATGAAACTAACTAAAAAAATAATAAAAGAAAATAATTAAACAAATAAAATAAAACTAACTAACTAATAATACTATAATAAAACTATTAAAACAAATAATTAAAACCTAATAATTAAAACTAATAACCAAAAACCAATAAACTAAACTAATAAACTAATAACTAATAAACTAAAATAATAAACTAAATAATAAAACTACTAAATACCTAAATAACTAATTAATAATAAAAACCTAAAGCTAATAACTAAACTAAAACTAATAACTAATAAAATAACCTAACTAATAATAATAAATTACTAATAAAAAACTAATAACCTAACTAATAATAAGTAATAAACTAAAAACTAATAATAACTAATAATAATAAATTTAAAACTAATAAAACTAACTAATAATAACTAAAAAACTAACTAATAAAACTAATAAATAATAAACTAATAAAATTATCTAATAACTAACTAATAACTAACAAACAACTAAATAATAAAATATATAAAGCTAAAACTAAAAACTAAATAACTAACTAAACCAAACTAAAAACTAAAAACTAAATAACTAACTAAAATAACAAAAATAAACAACTAATAAAACTAACTAATAATAATAAACAAATAAAAACTAATAACTAATAACTAATAATAATAACAACTAATAACTAATAATAAAGCTAAAAACTAATAAATAATAATAACTTATAACTAATAACTAATAATAATAATTAAAAACTAAAACTAATAAAACTAATAATAAAACTAACCAAACTAATAATAAAACTAATAATAACCCAATAATAACTAATAATAACTAATAACTAAATTAATAACTTACTAAATAAACTAATAATTCAAACTAATAATAATAACTAAAACTAAACTAACCTAAATCTAAACCTAGACCAAAAACCTAAACCAAAAAATAAACAAAAATAAAATACCTAAACTAAAATAAATAAACCTAAAATAAATTAATTAAATAAAATAAAAATATAAAAACCTAAATAAAAATAAAAATTAAAAAAATGAAAATGAATCAAAAATAAATTAAATAAACCTAAGCCTATCGGTTTACTTATTTAAAAAAATAAAAATTATAAAAATTATAAAAAATTTAAACACTAAACCCTAAACCCTAAAACCCTGAACCATAAATCCTAAACCCTAAACCCTAAACCTAAACCCTAAGCCTAGAACCCTAAACCCTAAACCCTAAACCCTAAAACCCTAAACCCTAAACCATAAACCCTAAACCCTAAACACTAAAACCTACAGCTCTAAACCCTAAACCCTAAACCTCAAACCTTAAACCCTAAACTATCCTTAAACCCTAAACCCTAATCCCCAAACCTTATAAATCAAAAAACCTAAACCAAAACTAAATAAAACCTAAAAATAAAATAAATAAATAAACCTAAAATAAAATAAAATAAAAACATAAACCTAAACCTATAAATAAATTAAAGTAAAAAATAAAAACTAAACTAAAATAAATCAAATAAAAACCTAAACTAAACAAAAAAAATAAACTTAAAAATAAAAAACTTAAAGAAACTAAAAACAAAATATAAAATAAAAATAAAATAAACTTAAAATAAAATAAATTACAAATACAATAAAAACCTAAACCTAAAAGATAAATCTAAAAATAAATAAAAAATAAAACCAAAATGCTAAACTAAAAAATAACTAAACCTAAAAAAAATAAAATAAACAAAATAAAATAAATAAAATAAAATAAACATAAACCTAAATGAAAAGAAACTAAACTAAAATAACCTAAAACCCAAAACCATAAACTAATCATAAACCCTAAACCTTGAAAACCTAAACTTAAACTAAATAAAACCTAAAACTAAAATAAATAAATAAAATTAAACCTAAATAAAATAAAAACTAAGATAAAATAAAATTCTAAACTAAAACCTAAACCTAAACCTAAATCTAAATCTATACCTAAAAATAGAATAAAATAAAAAATATAAACTAAAATAAATAAAAATCTAAAAATAAAAAACCTAAATAAAATAAAAACTAAACCTAAAATTAAAATAAAATATTCCTAAAATAAAATAAATTAAAAACTAAATAAAAACCTAAACCTTAAAAATAAATAAAAAATAAAACCTAAACCTTAACCTAAAAAAATATCCTAAACCTAAAATAAAAATAAAATAAACCTAACCTTAAACTAAAAAAAAAACTAAACTAAAATAAATAAAACCTAAACCTGAAAAAAGGTAAACCTAAACTAAATAAAATAAAATAAACTAAAAATAAATCTAAACCTAAACTAAAAAACCAAAAAATAAAAACTAATAACTATAACTAACCAACTAATAATAACTAATAACTAATAATAATTAATAATAACTATTAAATAATATAAACTAAAAAACTAACTAATAATAAACTAAAAACTAATAACTAATAAAACTAAGCTAATAAAGTAATAATAACTTATAACTAAATAAATAACTAAACTAATAAACTAAAGAACTAAAACTAATAATAACTAAAACTAATAAAACTAATAATAAATAAATAACTAATAATAACTTATAACTAATAAAAACAAACTAAAAACTAATAACAAATAATAAATAAACTAAACTAATAATAATAATAAACTAACTAATAAAAAAACTAAACTAATAACTAATAATAATTAATTAACTAATACTAATAATTAATAACTAATAAACTAACAAACTAATAATAACTAATAGCTAAAACTAATAATAATAATAAAAGTAACTAATAACTAATAACTAGTAACTAATAACTTAATCACTAACTAATAAACTTATAACTAATAATAATAACTAATAATAAACTAACTAATAACAACTAACTAATAACTAAATAATAACTAATTAACTAATAATAACTAACTAAACCTAAACTAATAACTAATAATAATAAACTAATAAAACTAAACTAAATTAATAATAATAAACTAATAACTAAATAACTAATAATAACTAAACTAATAACTAAACTAATAAACTAATAACCTAAACTAATAACTAATAACTAATAAAACTAATAACTAATAACTAACTAAGCAAATAACCTAAATAATTAAACTAATAATAACTAATAACTAAAAAAACTAAATAACTAACTAATAAAAAACCCAATAATAAAAAACTAAATAAAAACTAATAAACTAATAATAATAACTAAAACTACAATAACTAAATAACTAATAAAACTAATAATAAATAATAACTAATAACTAATAAAACTAGAAACTAATAACCAAATAATATTAATAACAAACTAATAATAACTAAATAACTAAACTAAACCTAATAAAAAACTAAAACTAATAAAACTAAAACTAAATAATAATAAACTAACTAATTAGTAAAACTAAACTAATAAACTAATAAACTAATAAAAACTAAATAAACTAACTAAACTAATAAACTAACTAATAATATTAATAAATAATAACTAATAATAAATAACTAAACTAATAAAAACAAATAAACTAATAACTAACTAATAACTGAATTACAAGCTAATAATCAACTAATAAACCAATAATAAAAATAAATAATAATAAAAATGTAAGCTAATAAACTAAATAACTAATAAATAATAACTAAAATAACTAATAAAATAATAAAACTAACTAAAACTAAAACTAACTAATAAAATTAACTAACTAATGACTAATAACTAATAAATAATAACCAATAATAATAATTAAATAAATAACTAAACTAATAACTAACTAATAACTAAACTAATAAAACTAATAACTCATAATATAAAACTAATAACTAAATAATAACTAAACCTAAACCTAAACCTAATAAAAACTAAAAACTAAAAACTAATAACTAATAACTAAATAACTAATAAAACTAAAGTAATAATAAATAATTAATTAATAACTAATAATAATAAACTAAATAAACTAATAACTAATAACTCATAAAACTAATAACACATAACTAACTAAAAAACTTAACTAATAAACTAATAATAATAAAAAACTAAACTAATTAACTAATAAAATAAACTAAACTAATAACTAATAATAATAAACTAATAAACTAATAAAAAATAATAATAACTAGATATAATAATAAAAACTAATAAAAACTAAATAGTAACTAATAATAAACTAATAAACTAATAACTAATAATAACCTAAACTAATAAACTTTAAAACTAACAAAACTAATAAACTAAAAACTAATAAACTAATAACTAAATAATAACTAAAGTAAAATTAATAACTAAGCTAATAAAAAGAAAAATAAAAAACATATAAAATAAAAACTAACTAACTAATAAATAACTAATAAATAACTAATAAATAAACTAAATAAATAAGACACTAATAATAATTAATAAACTAAACTAATTATCTAAAAACTAATAACTAAATTAACTAATAATAACTAAACTAATAACTAAATAATAACTAATAAACTAATAACCTAAAAAAATAAACTAATAATAAATAATAACTTAAACTAACTAATAACTAATAAAAACTTATAATATAAAGTAATAATAAACTAAAAAACTAATAATTAAATAAAAATTACAAACTAATATAATTAACTAAACTAAAAAATTAATAACTAATAATAACTAATAATAATAAAAATAAACTAAACTAAGTAAATAATAAACAAACTAATAATAACTAATAATAATAAACTAAATAACTCAACTAAAAACTAATAACTAAATAACTAAATTAAACTAACAACTAATAAAACTAACTAAACTAACTAATAACAAAATCTATAAAACTAATAAACTAATAAACTAAAACTAATAATAATAACTAAACTAAATAACTAATAAAACTAATAATAATAAGTAATAAATAACAAACCTAACTAAAATTAATAACTAATAACTAATAATAAACTAACTAAAAACTAACTAATAATAACTAAAACTAATAATAATAACTAACTAATAACTAATAAAAACAAAACTAATGTATATCTAAACTAATGAATAAGTAATAAAACTAAAAAACTTATAACTAAACTAATAATAAAATAAATAATAACTCATAACTAACTAACTAATAATCTAAAAGCTAAACTAATAACTAATAATAACTAATAATAACTAAATAATAAAACTAATAAAAAAACTAAATAAAATTTAAAATATCTAATTATAAATATAATAAAACTAAATAACTAAACTAACTAAAAACCTAATAAACTAATAAGTATATAAAATAATAAATTAACTAATAAATAACTAACCAATAAAAACTAATAAAAATTAATAAACTAATAAAACTTATAACTAAATAATTAATAAACCTAATAAACTAAAACTAACTAATAACTAACTAATAAACTAAACTAATAACTAATAATAATAAATAATAAATAATAATAATAATAATAATAATAATAATAATAATAATAATAAACTAATAAAAACTAATAAACTAATAACTAATAATAAACTAATAATAATAATAATAACTAATAAAATAAAACTAACTAAATAAACTAACTAAACTAAAAACTAACTAATAAAGTAATAACTAAAACTAATTAAAAACAAAAAACCTAATAATAAAACCAAATAACTAATAACTAAACTAAACTAAACTAATAAACTAAATAACTAATAAACTAAATAGTTAATAAATTAAACTAATAAACAAAAAACTAACCAATTAATAACTACAATAACTAACCAATAATTACTAAACTAAATAACTAACTAATAAATAAACTAATCTAAAAACTAATAATAAATAACTAACTAAACTAAAACTAACTAACAAATAATAAATAAACTAATAACTAACTAATAAACTAAACTAAAAAATTAATAATAATAACTAAAAGTTAATAACCACAAAAAACTATATATAAAAATAACCATCTAACTAACTAATAATAAATAATAAAAAAATAAATTAATAACTAATAATAATAATAATAACACAATAAAAACTAAAAAACCAACTAAAAAACCAAAAGTAACTAAACCCAAAATAATAACTAAACTAATAACCATAACTAATAACCAACTATTAAAACCAATAAATAACTAATAACTAAACTAATAAACTAATAATAAAGTAATAACTAACTAACAATAATTAACTAAATAATAACTAATAAACCTAATAATAATAAACTAATAAATAAATAAATAAACTGATAAGAACTAACTAATTTAGTTTAGTTATTAGTTTATTAGTTATTAGTTTATTAGTTTAGTTTTAGTTATTAGTTACTTAGTTTAGACGCCTCTAATAGGCTATGTTCATTATAATTGCCAAGTATTTAACATGTTATAAAACATTTTTTTTTCTTGTTTGGAAAATTTCTAGTCTTTATGTACTGCTTCGTGGGGTTCACTTCATTACTTATGGTCAGTTTCCTATCGCGATAGCCTTTTCCTAGTGCACGGAGCCCAGCCCCAACAAGGAAGGTGTTAGAGCTTTCTCATGGGGTAAAGAATGCTAATCCTTTTGCTAATCCTAGAAAGAATCTAAGAAAATGTGAAGCATTCTCTTGGTTTCGCTTCAAAAGTCGCCTCTTGACCGGATTTTGTCTAGCTTACTATGAGGATCACGTATCCCATACATCATCTTTCTCCTCATGGGTTCTCGTGGTTCCTATGCCATCTCATTTTCCAATCTTTTCTTTTAGTTCATCAACCCCTTGACGTGCATTTTTGGATAAGATGGTCACCGACTAAAATGGGATGAAAGTGGTTCACTGACAAGCTCATTCTGATCATGGACGTTGTACATTGGAATCTAAAAGAACCACCTTGATCGCATACACCTACGCATGCAAGGCACCACCATATTATACTAGCAGCCAACTCCGGTGTGTTAGCTTAGTTATCATCATCAAGCCACAACCTTGATGCCAAGCTTCCAAACTAGTAGACAGTTCCTTTTCCCCTAGATCCATGAAGAAGGGAGAAGTCAATTGAATCTTTTGAAGGATTGAAAGTGAAGCGTATGCTGGGGTGAGGGGACGAGAATAAAAATTTCTCCAAAGAAAGAGATTGGGGTTCCCAATGCTTCACCACGCCCAATGAGATGCGCCAACCTCAGGATGCTTTACTCCTAACCCCACGATAGTTTTGAGATGGAGCTTAACCTTAGTCTAAGTTAAGAATGATGATTCCATGGATAGTTTCATTCGACCTCATGATGGAGAACATAACTTATGATCACTGGCTTTGATCATGCCACTAGGAAATTGATTAGGAGATGAGATAGACATTCATGTGAGAGAGAATCATGCCATGTTACTTTGGAAAGAATCTTTAAACGATTTGAGAATTATCATTCAATGTATAAAATCTTTTATTGACATGTATAAAAAACCAATGGTGGAATATGAATTCGATACTAGAAATATTTCAGGAGGAAACTAATAAAATACCAACCAGTGGTGGACACCTTATGGAATGAGCCAAGCCTGTGAAGTCATTACGGATTCTTAAGTTAAACATATAGATTATTTTTGAAACTTTCATGGATGAGGGCAGTCATTGGGCCTTCTTTTAGGCATTCTCCATGATATGATAAAAGAAATACTATCTACCTAACAAGCTATCAGGAATAACTCAATCAAAGGGAGAGATGAGTTGATTAATTCATTAGATCGGGACTAATGGGGCTCGAACCAACAACTTTCTCCTTGACAGGGAAGTGCTCTGACCGATTGAATTACACTCCCAGCTATATGCATGGCATACAATCTTATGATTTCAGAAGATCATTCTCTTTTTTGTGTCGCAACAGAAACACGAATTCTATAGGAATATCTTATTTGCATAAATATGGACTTTAGTGAGAGTAGCATAGATTACTAATAATCTATTATTATTTTCTTGTATTTACCGTATTGCAAATGAAAATAAAAAGAATGGATGAGAATAATTGGACACTTTTTTTTATTTTATATAGATCTAGGATTTTTATTTCCAGAGGATAAATTTTTAGATCTTATTCATGGAGTGATGAATTCTTGGGCCAACTGGATTTGAATCAGCGTAGACATCTCGCCAAAGAATTTATAGTCCATCCTCATTAACCGCTCGAGCATCAATCTAAGAATAATGAATTCTAGGTTTATTGATAATCCATGACCTACTTCCTTGTGTAGTCTACTACTGCCAAGGGAAGTCGAATCCCCTTTACCTTTTGAAAGGGCGATGTCTCGAACCACTAGATGATGAGGGCATGTCCGCCCTGACTATCATCATACTATGATGAAAGTATGAGTACTTTTTTTATCATTGTCAATATATAAAATCAATACATAAAATTAGAATCAAATGTATGACTAGATTCGAGGAGTCTTTAGTACTTTTATGTTATGATCCCATAGAATTCTTTGGATTTGATGGTTTGTTCATGAATGAGTTATCCCATAATCCAATAAATATTCTAATATCCTAGAACTATATATTTATGATTTTAGACTTTGATGTCCAAAGACTAATCCACCAAAAAGTATAAATAAGAAAGAATAAATAGATCATGAAAATAGTATGAATAATTAAAAAGGGATTAAGATCAAGAAAATAAACTCAAGTAATTTGAGAAAGCTTGCTTAGTTGAAGATGTTGAAGCTTCCAAACCAAGGATTTGATCTTGTAATATTTGGAGAACAGTTGGAAGGAAAATCTAGAAACTTTTCTCTTAGATTTGCTAGAGGGATTTTGAATTTGAATGAGGAATGCTTTTATGAAGAGAATGAGGGCTATTTATAGGCAAGAAGGTCATTTTGAATTATTTCAAAAAATATATTATTCTAACATTATTTTATTATATAATAATTTAATATTCAATAAAAATATAATTTATATTAAATAAATATTAAATTCAAGCATCCAAAATTTGGCTATTCACATGGGAAAGTAAAAAATAATCAAATATGACTTTTAATATATTCAAAGCATGTAGCATGCATTCATTATTAAAATCAGCTAATATTTGAAAAGTCATAATAAATTCAATTTTAATCAAACGTGGGTCATATAACCACAGTAAAGTAAAGGAAAAAAAAATCCAAGGAACTGCATGGAGATGAAATCAGATATAAATTCCTTGATTATAAAATGACTTTAGCTAAAATACAAAATTTCACATATTTTTATTAATTTTGAAATATGACATTTAAATATTATGATATAATTTATATATAATCATACATATGTTAGTTATGATATAACCTTTAAATTAAATTAAAATATTTAATTATATTAAGTAAATAAAATAATTACACTTAATAGTCATAATTTATTATCATTTAATAATTTGATAATTCAAATGCTATGTATGAAACATATAATTGAATGTTAATTAGATAAAGATTTATATAAATTAATCTCATTAAAATAATATGTTAATTTGTGAGCAAATTGATTCTTGCCAATGAACTCATATGAATTTCTAAGATAGTTATAAATGCATATAACCTAAAATATTGTATCTTGAGCTTCACATTATTCATTTTGATCTATCTTTCATTCTTGTATTCTTGCACTTTCCTCAAACATATTGTGAGGTGTATTGGATATGTAATTAGCAATTAATATATTTGAAACACATAAAACTTTCATTAGAACATCCAAGCATTTATTTGTTATCATCAAAATTGATCGGATTGAAAATGAGCCTCATTATGCCAATAAAACAAAAATCAAAATAAACTAAATAAAATAAACCTAATCCTAAACTAAAATAACCCTAAACCCTAAACCACAAAAAACTAACGTAAAACCCTAAAACCTAAAATCCTAAACCTAAACTAAATAAAACCTAAAAATAAAATAAATAAATAAATCTAAACGTAAATATAATTGAACAATAAGATAAAACTAAAACCTAAACCTAAACTTAAAATTAAAATAAAATAAAAAAAAATAAAAACTAAACTAAAATAAAATTATTAAAAAACTTAAACTATACTAAAAAATAAAAAACCTAAAAATAAAAAACCTAAATAAAATAAAAACCAAACTTAAAATAAAATTAAAATAAAAACTAAATAAAAACCTAAACCTAAAAAATAAACTTAAAAATAAATAAAAATAAAACCTAAACCTAAACCTAAAATAAAAATAAAATAAACCTAAACCTAAACTAAAATAAATAAAACCTAAACCTAAATAAACTAAACCTAAACATGAACCTAAACTAAATAAAATAAAATAAATTAAAAATAAACCTAAACCGAAATAAAAAAAAACCTAAAAATAAACCTAAAATAAAAACCTAAAACCTAAAACAAAAAAAAAAACTTAAACCTAAACTTAAAAAATAAACCTAAACCTAAAAAATAAACTAAAATAAATAAACTAAACTAAATAAAAATAAAAATAAACCTAAATATAAATAAAAAATAAAATAAACTAAAATAAATAAAAAATAAACTAAATAAACCTAAACCTACCGATTTACTTAATTTTTTTAAAAAAATATTTTTAAAAAACCCTGACCCTAAACCCTAAAAACCATAAACCCTAAATTCTAAACACTAAACCCTAAATCATAAATAATAATAACTAAAAAACTAATAAACTACTAACTAATAATAATAAAGAATAACTAATAACTAATAATTAATAAAAACTTAAAAACAAACTAACTAATAAAACTAATAAAACTAATGATAACTAATAATAACCTAAACTAACAAAAAAACAAAAACTAATAAACTAATAAACTAAAGTAATAACTAATAACTATTAACTAATAATTAAACTAATAATAACATAACTAATAACTAATAGTAATAACTAACTAATAAATAATAATAATAAATTAAAAACTAAAGTTAAAAACTTAAATCTAATAAAACTAATAAAATAATAACTAAACTAATAATAACTAATAAATAACGAGCAATACCTAAAAAATAACTAACTAATAAGTAATAAACCTAAATAATAAATAACAAACTAATAAAACTAACTAACAAACTAATAAGCTAAAAACTAAAACTAAAACTAAAAACTAAAAATAATAAAACTAATAACTAAAAACCTAACTAAAACTAACTAATAAACTAAATAACTAATAACTAATAACTAATAACTAGCTAATAAAAAACAACTAATAATAATAATAATAAACTAATAAAACTAAAAAACTAAACATAATAATAATAATAATAACTAATAACTAATAACTAATAAAACTAAAATAATAACTAATAACTAATAATAATAAAACAAATAAACTAATGACTAATAAACTAATAAAACTAACTAAACATAACTAATAAAAACTAACTAAAATAAATAAATAAACTAATAACCAAATAACTAAATAAAGTAATAAAAACTATATAATAAATAATATCTACTAAATAATAAATAAATAACTAACTAAACTAATAACTAATAAAAAAACTAATAATAACTAATAAAATTAATAAAACTAAAACAAATAACTAAATAAACTAATAATAATAAATAATAAATAACTAATAATAATAATATTAAATTAATAAAACTAAAACTAAAACTAAACCTAATAAATAACTAATAAAACTAAAAACCTAATAAAACAAATAACTAATAATAAATAACTAAAACTAATAACTAATAAACTAATAGTAAACTAAAACTAATAAAACCCAATAACTAATAAAACTAATAAAAATAAGTAATAATACAAATAATTAAACTAATAAATAAAACTAATAATAATAAACTAAACCTAATAATAATAACTAACTAACTAATAAACTAATAATAATAAAACTAACTAATAATAACTAATAACAAAAACTAAGAAACTAATAAACTTAAACTAAATAACTAACTAAACTAATAAATATTAATAACTAATCTAATAATAATAATAATAAAAATTAGCTAAACTAATAATAAAATAATAATAAAAACTAAACTAATAAACTAAATAACTAATAATTAATAATAATAAAAATTAATAACCACAAATAAAAAAACCAATAAACTAATAAAAAAACCAATAAACTAATAATAACTAAACTAATAATAATAAATAAAATAATAAGTAAAAGTAATAATAATAATAATAACTAATAACTAACTAAAAATAACTAATAAATAACTAATAACTAATAAAAATTAAACTAAACTAAGTAAATAATAACTAAAAATTATTATTAGTTTTAGTTTTGTTGGTTTTTTAGTTTTTATTAGTTATTAGTTTAGTAGTTTTAGTTATTATTAGTTTATATTTATTAGTTATTAGTTTTATTATTTATTAGTTTTAGTTTTATTAGTTAGTTAGTTAGTTATTTTACTAGTTTTTTAAAACTAACAAAACTAAAACTAATTGTAACTAAATAACTAAAACTAACTAATAATAATAATAAAACTAATAAACTAATAATAAAATAACTAATAACTAAACTAAATAAAAACTAACTAAACTAAAAAACTAAACTAAAAACTAAACTATAAGCTAAATAACTAATAAAATCTAATAAAACCCAATAAACTAAACTAACTAATAACTAATAAACTAATAATTAAAATAATAAACTAATAACTATCTAATACTAATACTAAATAATAACCAAAACTAACTAATAAACTAATAAACCAAAATAATAACCAATAACTAAAACCAATATAATAATAATAATAATAATAATAATAATAATAAACTAATAATAAAAAACTAATAAAAAACTAATTAAACTAACTAAACTTTTAACTAACAAACTAATAATAAATTTTTTTTACTAATAATAACTAAATAAATAACTAATTAATAATAACTAATTAACTAAGTAATAACTAAAAACAAATAAAAAAAATAAAAACAAATAACTAATAAAATAAACTAAATAACTAATAACTAATAACCTAATTAACTAATAAAACTAAAAAAATAATAAAACTAAACTAATAACTAATAAACTAATTAAAATTAATAAACTAATGAAACCTAATAATAATAATAATAATAACTAAACTAAACAAAAAATAATAAAACTAAACTAATTAATAACTAAATAATAAAACGAAAACTTAAAAATAATAAAATAAAAATAACTAAACTAATAACTAAATACTAAAAATAAAGTAATAACTAATAATAATAACGAACTAATAACTAAAAACTAAAAACTAAAAGCTAAATAACTAAACTAAAAAACTAATAAAACTAATAAACTAAAACTAATAACCTAATAAACTAATAATAATAACTAAAATAAACTAATAAACTAATAACTAATAAACTACTAATAACTAATAATAATAAATAAACCTAATAACTAAACTAATAAATTAACTAATAATAAATAATAATAACTAATAACTAATAATAACTAAAATTGAATTACTAAACTAATAAATAAATAACTAATAAAAACTAACTAATAATAATAAATAATAACTAAACTAAAACTAACTATAAAATAAGAAAACTAATAATTATAATAATTAATAATAACTAAAATAACTTACTAAAAATAATAATAACTAAATAATAAAACTAATAATAATAATAATAAACTAATAATTAAAACTACTAATAAAAACTAAATAACTAATAACTAATAAACTAATAAGAGTAAAAATAAATAACTAATAAAATTAAAACTAATAAACAATAAATAACAATAATAATATAACTAATAAAACCTAAACTAATAAACTAATAACAAATAACTAATAATAACTAATAATAAACAAAAACTAAACTAATAACTAATAATAACTAACTAAACTAACTAACTAACTAACAAAACTAAAAAAACTAACAAATAAAGTAAAAACTAATAATAAAATTGAAAACTAAACTAACTAATAACTAATAAAACTAATAAAACTATAAACTAAAACTAATATCTAACTAAAAATAACAAATACTAATAACTAATAAACCTTAAAACTAATAAAACTAATAACTAATAAAACTAAAAACTAACTAATAACTAACTAAAATTAATAAAACTAATAACTAAAAACTAATAAAACTAACTAAAAACTAATAAACTAAACTAATAGCTAAAAAACTAAATAACTAAAAAAACTAAACCTAATAAACTAATAATAAAACTAACAAAACTAAAACATAATAAATGAAACCTAGTAACTAATAATAAATAACTAAATGAATAACTAATAAAATGAAATAACTAAACTAATAACTAACTAAACTAACTAAATAATACTAACAAACTGAAATCTAATAACTAATAAAAACTAACTAAATAAGCTAAATAACTAATAAATAAAACTAAAACTAAACTAAAAACTAAACTAATGAAACTAACTAAAATTAATCTAATAAACTAATAGACTAACTACCTAAACTAATAAAATTAATGAAAAAACTAAACTAAACTAATAAACCATACTAACTATTAAAAACTAATAAAACCTAATAACTGAAAAAACTAACTAAACTAAGTAAAAAATAAAACCTAATAACTAAACTAAACTAATAAAAAACTAACTAACTAATAATAAAACTAATAAACATAACTAAAAGCTAATAGCTAACTAATAATAAAACTAAACTAATAACTAAAACTAAACTAACTAAAACTAACTAATAATAAACTAATAAACTAAACTAAACTAATAATAAACTAATAAAAATAAAACCAATAACTAAAATAATAATAATAACTAAACTAATAACAAAAAATTAATAAATTAATAACTAATAAAAACTAACTAAATAACATAAAAAATAAAATTAAACTAATAATAACTAATAATGAATAATAACTAAATAACTAATAATAACTAATAACTAAACCTAATAACTAATAATAACTAAAAATTCTAAAGCCTAACTAACTAGCTAAAAACTAATAATAAACCTAATAAAACTAATAAATTAATAATAAATAATAAAATACCTAAACTAATAACTAAATAAATAATAAATAAACTAATAATAAACTAACTAACTAATAAATAACTAATAAAACTAAAAATAAATAATTATGCCAATAAATAAAACAAATAACTAACTAATAAAATAAACTAACTAATAAATAACTAAATAAGAAAACTAATAATAACTAAATAATAATTAAACTAATAACTAATAATAATTAATAAAAAATTAAATAATAACTAACCAATAACTTATAAATAATAATAATAAAATAAACCAATAATAATAACTAAATAAATAAAACTTAAAAACTAAACTAAAATGAATAATAACTAAAACTAAATAATAAATAACCACTAACCAAATAAAACCAACTAATAACTAAATAATAACAATAAATAAATAACTAATAAAATTGACTAAAACTAATAAACTAATAACTAGTAATAAAACTAAATAACTAAATAAAAAACTAATAACTAATAAACTAAATAATAATAATAACTAAACTAACTAAACTAATAAAATAACTAAATAACTAACTAAAAAAAACTAATAACTAAAACTAATAAAATAATAACTAATAATAACTAATAATAAAATAACTAAATTATCTAAACTAATAACTAATAAATAATAAAATTAAAAAATTAATAACTAATAATAACTAAAATAAATAATAAATAAATTAATAAACAAAATAACTAATAAACTAATAATAACTAATAACCAAACCAAACTAATAACTAACTAATAACTAATTAAAACTAATAATAAAATAAACCTAAAAAACTAAACTAAACCTAATAAAATAATAAATAATAACTAAAATAATAAACTAATAATAACTAATAATAAAACTAATAACTAATAATAATAATAATAATAATAATAATAATAATAATTAATAAATAATAAACTAATAAACTAATAACTAATAACTAATAAATAACTAATAAATTAACTAACTAAATAATAAATAATAACTAATAATAATAATCTAAATAACAAAAAAACATTAAAAACCAAATAAACTAAACTCACTAAAAATAACTAATAACTAAGCTAATAACTAACTAAAAAACTAAATAACTAATAACTAACTAAATAAATAAGTTATTAAAACTAATAAACTAGTAACTAACTAATAATGATAAACTATTAAACTAAAAACCTTACTAATAACTAAATAACTAACTAAAATAATAATTAAATAAATTAACTAATAACTAATAAAAATAATAAATAACTAAACTAATAACTACTAACTATAACTAATAATAATAATAATAAACTAATAACTAATAAAAACTAACTAAACTAATAAACAAATAAACTAAATTAATAAAATAATAATTAAAAACTAAACTAAATAACTAATAACTAAAAAATTAATAACTAATAATATAATAATAACTAATAATAACTAATAACTAAAAACTAAAAAAGTAAAATAATAAAACTAACTAACTAATAACTAAACTAATAAATAACTAATAACTAAAAACTAAAAACTAATAAACTAATAAATTAAATAATAACTAATAACAAACTAAAATAATTAAAACTAATAATAAAACTAACTAATAATAACTAACTAATAATAACTAATAACTAAACTAAATAACTAAAACTAATAATAAACTAATAACTAATAACTAAATAATAATAAAAACCTAAACTAATAACTAATAACTAACTAATAATAAAAACCTAAATTAATAACTAATAAAATTAATGAATAATAACTAAATAAATAACTAAAAAAACTAAACTAATAAC
This sequence comes from Cymbidium sinense, assembly GCA_021442155.1. Lineage (NCBI taxonomy): Eukaryota > Viridiplantae > Streptophyta > Magnoliopsida > Asparagales > Orchidaceae > Cymbidium > Cymbidium sinense. The sequence goes on from JAKCPB010001357.1 coordinate 145,256, forward strand.
TAATAAAACATAAAACTAAACTAATAATAACTAACTAAACCTAAAACTAATAACTAATAACTAATAAACTAATAATAACTAATAAAATAAAATTAATAAAACTAAACTAACTAATTAACCTAAAATTAATTAATTAAATAATAATAAAATTGAAAACTAATAATAATAATAATAACTAACTGAACTAAAACTAATAAACTAAACTAACTAATAACTAACTAAAACAAATAATAACTAACCAAAACAAGTAATAACTAAAAAACTACTAACTAAAATAACCTAACTAACAACTAATAATAATATACTACAATAATTAACTAAACTAAAAAACTAAACTAATAACCAATAAAACTAAATAAACTAATAAAAAACTAATAACTAAAAAACTAATAATAACTAAAAACTAATAAACTAATATCTAATAATAATAATAATAATAATAACTAAACTAATAACTAACTAATAATAACTAAACTAATAACTAACTAATAATAACTAAACTAATAATTAATAATAAAAGAACTAATAATAGACTAATAACTAACTAATAAAATAACTAACCAATAACTAACTAAACTAAAGAACTAATAATAACTAACTAAAGAAAATTGAACTAACTAACTAATAACTAATAACTAACTAAAACTAATAACTAAAAAACTAAATAACTAAACTAAAAAACTTAAATTAACTAACAAAAAAATAATAAACTAAACTAATAACTAAATAATGATAATTAATAAAACTAAATAACCAACAAAAAAAACAAACTAATAATAAATAACTAAATAAAAAACTAATAAAACTAATAAAAAACCTAATAAACTAAAATAATAAAAATAACTAAAGAAAGCTAACTAATAACTAACTAAACCTAATAACTAAATAACTAAAACTAATAAAAACTAACTAATAATAATAAAACTAACTAATAAAACTAATAATAACTAAGTAATAATAAAAATAATAACTAAACCTAATAATAAAACTAATAATAAATAACTAAATAATTAAAACTAAATAACTAAATAATAAAAACTAATAAACAAATTAAAAAACTAACTAAATAAAAATTAAATCTAATAACTAAACTAAAAACTAACTAACTAATAAACCTAACAATAATAAATAATAAAACTAAATAAAATAAATAATAATAAATAATAACTAATAATAAACTAATAAAACTAATAAAAAACTAACTAATAATTAATAAATAAATAAGCTAACTAAAACTAACTAATTAATAATAACTAATAAAACTAATAAAACTAATAAAAAACCTAATAACTACTAATAATACAATAAAAACTATTAACTAATCTAATAAATAACCATAAAATTAAAAAAACTAAAAAACTAATAACTAAACTAAATAACTAATAACAACTAACTAAAACTAATAATAATAACTAACTAATAAAACTAAACTAACTAAAATGAATTAATAAACTAATAACTAATAACTAAATAACTAAATAACTAAACTAAAAAAACTAATAAAATAAAATGTTTAAGCAAAATAAAAAAAATAAAATTAAAAAAACATAAAAACTAACTAACTAATAATAAACCTAATAATTAATAATAAATAATAACTAATAACTAAAAAACTAATAATAATAAACTAATAAAAATAATAACTAACTGATAAAAAAAATTAAATAACTAACTAATAACTAATAACTAATAAAAACTAATAACTAATAACTAATAACTAATAATAACTAATAACTAAATAAAGCTAAACTAATAACTAATAATAAATAATAACTAAACTAAATAACTAAATCTAATAATAAACTAATAATAACTAAATTAAAACTGATAAACTGATAATAACTAAAAACTAACTAAATAATAATAAACCAACCTAAAACTAATGACTAACTAATTAACTAAAAATATAATAACTAAATCTAAAAAACTAATAAACTAATAATTAATAATAACTAAATATAACTATTAAACCAATAAACTAATAACAAACCAATAACTAACCAAAACCAATAATAAAAACTAACTAACCAATAACTAACTAAAACTAATAATAAAACTAACCAACTAAATAATATTAAATAACTAATAACTAAATAATAATAATAATAACTAATAATAATAAAAATAATTAATAACTAATATTCTAATAAAATTAATAGCTAATAACTAATAAACTAAGTAAAACTAAAACTAACTAATAATAACTAATAAGCGAAAATAATAAAATTAGTAAACCTATGTAATAATAAAAAAAATAAATAATAATAAATAATAATAATAATAATAATAAAACTAATATAATAAACTAAAACTAAACTAATATAACTAAATAATAAATAATAATAACTAATAATAAAAAAATTAAACTAATAACTAATAATAAAAATAAAAACTAATAAAACTCAACTAAAACTAAAAAATAAAACTAAATAACTAAACTAATAATAATAACTAACTAATAAAAAAGTAAACTAATAACTAATAAACGAAACTAAAATAACTAATAATAACTAATAACTAAAACTAATAATAATAACTAACTAATAAAATAAATAACTGAAAACTAAACTAGCTAAATAAATAACTAATAACTAACTAAATAACTAACTAGTAATAAAACTAACTAAAAATAAACTAATAACTAGTAATGAAACTAATAAACTAATAACTAAAAACTAAACTAACTAACTAAAAGAACCTAATAAAACTAAACTAATAATAACTAACTAAGAAACTAAAAAGTAATAAAATAATAAATAAACTAAAAATTAATAAACTAACTAAAACTAAATAAAATAAACTAATAACTAATAACTAATAAACTAATAAAAATAATAAAACCTAACTAATAATAACTAAACTAAATAAATTCTAAAAACTAAAATAACTAAACTTACTAACTAACTAAAACTAATAACTAAATTAACTAATAACTAAAAAAAACTAATAAAACTAAACTAAAAACTAACTAATAATAACTAAACTAATAACTAAACTAATTACTAACTAATAATAACTAATAATAAATTAACTAAAATATAACCAATAAATTAATTAATAACTAATAATAATAATAAACTAATAAAAACTAATAAACTAAAGCTAACTACAACTAAACTAACTAACTAATGGCTAACTAACTAAACTAATAATTAATAAATAATAATAATAAAACTAAAAATAAAACTAAACTAAAAACTATAATAGATAATTAATAACTAATAACTAATAAGTTAAACTAAACTAATAAAACTAACTAACTGATAAACTAAAAACTAATAACTAATAAACTAATAAACTAATAAACTAATAACTAATAACTAAATAATAACTAACTAACTAAACTAATAAAACTAACTAACAAATAAATAATAAACTAATAAACTAAATAACTAAATAATAATTAAATAACTAACTAAAACTAATAACTATTAATAACTAATAACTATAAATAACTAAACTAATAAACTAAATAAAACTTAACTAATAACTAATAAACTAAAAACTAAAAAAAAACTAAAACTAATAACTGATAATATTAAATATCCTAAACTAAATAAATAATAGTAATAAATAAATACTAATAAACTAATAAACTAATAAAATAATAATAAAATAAAACTAGTAATAAAATTGATAAACTAATAATAACTAAATTAATAACTAAAATAAACTAAGCTAGTAAATAATAATAATAACTAATAACTAATAATAAAACTAAAACTAATAAATTTATACTAATAATAAGAAAACTAAAACTAATAACTAAATAACTAAATAACTAACTAATAACTAATAAACAAAATAACTAACTAATAACTAATAACCTAATAGTAATAATAACTAAACTAAAACTAATAATAACCTAAACTCATTAAACTAATAATAAAAAACTAATAACTAATAAGTAAACTAATAACTAATAAAACTAATAAACTAATAATAATAATAAACTAATAACTAAAATAATAATTATACTAATAATAATAAATTAAAACTTAAAAACTAATAACTAGCAATAATAAACTAACTAATAAAACTAAAATTTAAATAAACTAATAACTAACTAATAAAACTAACTAATAATAAAACTAAAACATAAACTTAAAAAAATAAAAATAATAATAACTAATAATAACTAATAACTAAAACTAATAATAAACTAATAACTAAATTTAAAACTAAAAAATAAATAATAAAACTAAAATAAGTAAACTAATAAATAAACCTAAATAACTAAATTAATAACTAATAATAACTAAATAAAACTAAACTAAAAACTAATAATAATAACTAACTAAAACTAATAATTAATAACTAAACTAATAACTAATAATAAAATAATAAACTAACTAACTAATAAAATAAATAAACTAACTAACTAAGAATTAATAAAAATTAATAACTAACTAAAAAAAACAAAAAACAAACTAAATTAATAAAACTAATAACAAATAATAATAATAATAACAATTAATAGCTAACTAAAAACTAAGAATAATAAATAATAAATATAAAATTAATAATAATCTAATAAACTAATAACTAATAACTAAACTAACTAAGAAATAACTAATAAAACTATAATAACTAAATAACTAAACTAATAATGAACAAATAACTAATAACTAAATAAATAACTAAATTAATAACTAATAAAACTAAAAAACTAAACTAAATGAATAAATTAATAAACTAATAACAAATAACTAATAACTAAAATAAAAAACTAAACTAAGTAATAACTAATAATAAAAATATACTAACTAAAAACTAAAAACTAAACTAAAACTAAAAAAACTAAATAGTAACTAAACTAATAACTAACTAATAACTAAAACTAAATAAACTAATAAACTAATAATTAATAAAAACTAATAAAACTAATAAATAATAATTAATAATAACCTAATAATTAAACTAAAAACTAGACCTAATAACCAATAAACCTACTAATAACTAATAACTAACCAAAAATAAATAAAACTAACTAAAATAAACTAATAAACTAAATGATGAACTAATAACTAAAATAAAAACTAAACTAATAACTAATAAACCTAACTAATAATTAACTAAACTAATAACTAAACTAATAAACTAATAATAAACAAATAAAACTAATAAAACTAATAATATATAAAAAAACCTAATAAAATTAATAAATAACTAATAAAACCTAATAACTAATAACTAATAATTAAAATAATAACTAATAATAATTACAACTAATAACTAATAACTAATTATAATAAAAAATAATAATAATAAAATTAACTAACTAACTAATAATAACTAAACTAAACCTAAAATAACTAAATAATAACTATCTAAATAATAACTAAATAATTGAACTAATAATAAAACTAATAACTAATAAAAACTAATAATTGAATAAAAATAAAAAACTAAAAAATAAAATTAATAACTAATAACTAATAATAATAATTAATAATAAACTAAAAACTAATAATAACTAACTAATAACTAATAACTAACTAATAAATAAACCTAATAAACTAAAAAACTAACTAAACTAATAAGTAATAAAATTAACTAAATAAACCTAATAACTTAACCTAGTAACTAATAAAAACTAATAACTAATAATAAGTAACTAATAACTAATAATAACTAAATAATAATAACTAAAAACTAAAACTAAACTAATAACTAATAAACTAATAAAACTAATCACTAAACTAATAAACTAATAATAGTAACTAATAAGTAAACTAAATTAACTAATAATAACTAATAACTAAAAAAACTAACTAATAACCAAACTAATAAATAATAACTAACTAATAACTAATATAACTAACAATAATAATAATAGTAATAATAATAGTAATAGTAATAATAATAGTAATAATAATAATAATAATAATAACAATAATAATAATAACTAAATAACTTATAACTAATAACTAAACTAAAATTACTAAACTAACTAATAAATAAACTAATATAATTAAATAACTAATAAACTTAAATAACTAATAATTAAATAACCAAAAAAACTAATACAACAACAACAACAACAACAACAAGCCTTAATCCCACTAAATACATGAATCCTTCATCTCCATATTATATGTCAAATTCTCATTTAATTCAAGTATACCAAGATCATTTTTATACATCTAACCAAGTCTTTTGGTCTACCTACCTTTCTTAACATAACAAAATCTAATGCATCTACTCTCCTTTAAACTAATAATAACTAATAAACTAATAAAATAACTAAACTAATAACTAATAAATAATAAAATTAATAAAATAACACTAAAAGACTAAACTAATAAACTAATACTAATAACTAAAAATAATAATAATAACTAAACTAATAATAACTAATAACTAATAATAATAACTAAACTAATAACTAATAATAAAACCAATAAAACTAATAAAACTAATAAAATAATAATAATAAATAAATAAAATAATAAAATTAGCAAAACTAAACTAATAACTAAACTAATAAACTAATAAGTAATAACTAAAAAAAATAAACTAATTAGTAATAAACTAATAAAAATCCTATTAATGGAACCGCTTGACCTATGAGAGTAACTCCTACTAACTGAGCTTCACCCTCTTCACTTATAATTTGGCCAATAATCCATTTCATCATGCATTTTGACATATAAAAAACCCAAATCCTTTGTCAAAATGAAGTGTCAAATAAAATTTGAAAAGATTTACTATGTCATTTTCATACCACTCATCTAGTCTCTTAGGGAGTGGGTTTAAGGACTTTAATCTCTCTTTAAATAATAACAACCTAACTTTCTTACAAAATCATATGACTTGTCTACATGATTTTAAAGCATAGGAGGTGTTAACTGGCTACCGCTCCAAGCAATTATAAGTCCACTAGTCTAACAGTTTAAACCCTAAAACTAATCCTAAACCCTAAACCCTAAATCCTAAAAGCCTACCATAAACCATAAAACCCTAAACCCTAAAACCTATAACCTTAAACCTTAAACCCTAAACCCTAAACCCTAAACCCCAAACCCTAAACCCTAAACTAACATTAAACCCAAAACCCTAAACCCTAAAAACATGAAAACCTAAAACTAAAACTAAATAAAACCTAAAAATAAAATAAATAAAAAACATAAACCTAAATAAAAGAAAAACCTCAACTAAAACATAAAAATAAAAACCTAAACTAAATAACCTAAATAAACCTAAGCTTATCAATTTATTTAATTTTCAAAAAATAATAAAAATAAAAAATAAATAAAAAACCCTAACCCTAAACCCTAAACCTTAAAGACTAAACCATAAAACTCACCTTAAAACCTAAATCTTAAACCCTAAACCCTAAACCCTAAACCCTGAAACCTACAACCATAAACCCTAACCCTATACCTAAAACCCTAAACTCTAAAACCTAAAAACCTAAACCTAAACTAAATAAAACCTAAAAATAAAATAAATAAAAATCTTAAATAAAATAAATAAAAATAAAAACTTAAATGAAAAGCTAAACCTAAACCTAAACCTAAAAATAAAATAAAATAAAAATAAACTAAAATAAATAAATAAAAACCTAAACTAAACTAAAAATATAAAATAAACCTAAAAATAAAAAACATAAATAAAATAAAAACTAAATATAAAATAAAATTAAAATTTACCTAAAATAAAATAAAATAAAAATTAATTAAAAATCTAAACCTAAAAAATAAACCTAAAAATGAAACCTAAATCATAAATTTGAAAAAAAAACTAAACATAAAATAAAAACTAAATAAACTAAATAAAATAAATCAAAACATAAACTAAAATAACCCTAAAGCCTAAACCATAAAACATAAACTAACCATAAACCCCTAAAAACCTAAAATCCTAAACCTACACTAAATAAAACATAGTAATAACTAATTATTAAACTAATAACTAAACTAAATAACAAAACTAATAAACTAAACTAATAATTAAACTAATAAAACTAAACTGATAATAACCAAACTAATAATAACTAATAGGTAATAACTAACTAAATAATAAAAAATAATTAAATAACTAATAACTAATAACTAATAACTAATAACAAATTACTAAAAAACTAATAAAACTAATAACTAAATAATAATTAAAACTAAATAGCTAACTAATAAATAATAACTAATAACTAATAATAACTAATAAACTAAACTAATAACTAACTAATAATTAAATAATAACTAAAATAATAACTAAAATAATAAATGAACTAATAATTAATAATAAATAATAACTAAACTAAATAACTAAAACCAATAATAACTAAACTAAAATTAATAAACTAATAATACCTACAAACTAACTAAATAATAATAAGCTAACCTAAAATTAATAACTAATTAATTAACTAAAACAAAATAATTAAATCTAATAAATTAATAAACTAATGAACTAATAACTAACTAAAACTACCAATAAAACTAACTAACTAATAATAACTAACTAAAAATAACTAATAACTAATAATAACTAACTAATAATAATCAAAACTAACTAATAACTAATAAACTAATAAAACTAATAACTAATAGACTAAATAAAACTAAAACTAACTAATAATAACTAATAAACTAAAATAATAAAATGAATAAACCTAACTAACTAATAATAGTAATAATGACTAAGTAATAATAATAATAAAAAAACTAACCATAATTAATAACTAATAAACTAAACCAAAAAAGCTAATAACCAAAAAAACCAATAACTAATAAAAACCAAACCAATAACTAAACTAATAAACCAAACTAATAATAACCAATAAAACAAAACTAATAACTAAACTACTAAAAATAAAACTAAATAACTAAACTAATAATAATGACTAACTAATAAAAAACTAAATTAATAACTAATAAACTAAATTAATAAAACTAAAATAACTAATAATAACTAATAACTAAAACTAATAAATACTAACTAAATAACTAACTAATAACTAAAAAATTAATAACTAAATTAATAACTAACTAAATAACCAACTAATAGTAAAACTAACTAATAATAAACTAATAACTAATAACTAAATTAATAAACTAATATCTAAAATAAACTAACTAACTAAAATAACATAATAAAACTAAACTAATAATAACTAACAAAAAAGCTAAAAACTAATAAAATAATAAATAACTAAAAACTAATAAACTAACAAAAACTATATAAACTAAACTAATAAACTAGTAACTACTAACTAATAAACTAATAAAAATGATAAAACCTAACTAATAATAAGTAAAAAAAAAAAAACCAAAAAAAACTAATAAACTAACTAACTAACCAAAAAACAAATATCTAAAAATAAAAAAACTAACTAACCAACAAAACTAAAACTAAAAAACCAAAATAATAATAACTAAACTAATAACTAAACTAATAACTAAACTAATAACTAACTAGTAATAACTAATAATAAACTAACTAAAATAATAACCGATAAACTAATTAATAACTAATACTAATAAACTAATAAAAACTAATAAACTAAACTAACTAAAACTAAACTAACTAACTAATAACTAACTAATTAAATGAATAGCTAATAACTAATAATAAAACTAAATTAAAAATTATAACTAATAATAAATAAAAAATAAAAACTAATAAAACTAACTAACTAATAAACTAATAACTAATAAATTAATAAACTAATAAACTAGTAAACTAATAACTAAATAATAAATAACTAAACTAATAAAAAGTAACTATTAACAATAACTAAACTAATAAACTAAATAACTAAATAATAATAAAATAACTTACTAAAACTAATAACTATAAATTATTAAATTAATAAATTAAATAAATTTAAACTAATAAATAATAAAACCAAAACTAATAACTAATAATAAAAATAACCTAAACTAAATAACTAATAATAATAACTAATAAGTAAAAATTAAGAAACTAATAAACTAATAAAATAACTAAACTAACTTAACTAAATAATTAAACTAATAAATTGATAATAAAATAAAGCTAATAAACTAATAATAACTAAACTAATAACTAAAATAAACAAAACTAATAACTAATAATAATTATTAATAAATAATAATAAAACTAAAACTAATATTAAACTAAAACTAATAACTAACTAAAACTAAAATAAAAACAAATAACTAATAAAAAACTAAATAACTAACTAAACTAAAAAACTAATTAAACTTAATAAACTAATAACTAATAAAAACTATAATAACTAACTAATAATAATAATAACTAAAAAACTAAAACAAAACTAATAACTAATAACTAACTAAAATAATAACTAAACTAACTAATAATAACTAACTAATTATTAAATAAAAAACTAAATAAAATAATAAACAAATAATAAAACCAATAATAATAATAACTAATAAAAACTAAACTAATAATAAACCTAATAATAACAACTAACTAAAAAACTAAACTAATAACTAATAACTAAACTAATAATAACTAAACTAATAAACTAATAACTAAATAATAAAATTAGAACTAATAATAACTAACAAACTAATAAAAACCTAATAACTAAACTAATAAAATAAATAATGAAAATAATAAACTAAAATCTAATTAAAACATAATAATTAAAACTAATAAATAATAAACTAACTCAACTAATAACTAATAACCTAATCATAATAATAATAACTAAACTAATAACTAAAGTAAAACTAATAAAACTAATAATAACCTAAACAAATAAAAAACAAATAATAATAAACTAATAACTAATAACTAAACTAATAACTAATAAAACAAAATAATAATTAATCTAATAATAATAAAACTAAATAAATAGATAAACTAATAACTAATAATAACTAAAGTAATAATAATAATAAACTAAAACCTAAAAACTAAAACCTAATAATAATAATAAACTAACTAATAAAACTAAAGACAAAATAAACTAATAACTAACTAATAAAACTAACTAATAAACTAAAATTAATAATAAAACTAAGCCTAAACCTAAACTAATAAAAATAATAATAATTAATAATAACTAATAACTAAAACTAATAATAAACTAATAACTAATAAATAAAAACTAAATAAACTAATAACCAACTAAACTAAACCTAAAACCTAAATAATAAAACTAAAATAACTAAAACTATAATAACTAATAAATAAACCTAAATAACTAAACTAATAACTAATAATAACTAATAACTAACTAAATAAAAAAACTAAAAACTAATAATAATAACTAAAAACTAATAACTAAACTAATAACTTATAATAAAACTAATAAACTAACTAACTAAAAAACAAATAAACTAACTAACTAATAACTAATAAAAACTAATAACTAACTAAAAAAACTAAAAAAGTAACTAAACTAATAAAACTAATAACTAATAAGAATAATAATAACTAATAACTAACTAAAAATAAATAATAATAAATAATAAAACTAATGATAAACTAATAAACTAATAAAATAATAACTAAAAACTAAACTAACTAATAAACAAAATAAAATTATTATAATAACTAAATAACTAAACTAATAATAAACTAATACCTAAATAAATAACTAAATTAATAGCTAATAAAACTAAAAACTAAAAAAACCTAATAAAATTAATAAAACTAATAAATAACTAATAAAACCTAGTAACTAATAAATAATAACTAATAACTAAAATAATAACTAATAATAATAATAAACTAATAACTAATAACTAATAATAATAAAACTAAATAACTAAATAATAATAACTAAACTAAACCTATATTAACTAAGTAATAACTAACTAAATAATAACTAAATAACTAAATAAATAATAAATCTAATAACTAAATAAAAAAATAATAAAAGCTAAAATAAATAACTAATAACTAATAATAAACTAAAAACTAATAATAACTAACTAATAACTAATAACTAACTAATAAATAAAACCTAATAAACTAAAAAACTAACTAAACTAATAAATAATAAAACTAAATAACTAATAAAACTAATTAAATAAACCTAATAACTAAACCTAATAACTAATAAAAACTAATAACTAATAACTAAAATAATAATAAACTAAAACTAAACTAATAACTAATAAAACTAATAAAACTAATCACAAAACTAATAAATTAATAGTAATAATTAATAACTAAAAAAACTAATGAAACTATCTAATATTAAAACAAATAAATAATAACTAACTAATAACTAATACAAACTAATAATAATAATAATAATAATAATAATAACTAATAACTAATAACTAATAACTAAACTAAAACTAACCTAATAACTACTAAAGTAATAATAACTAAACTAATAACTAAACTAACTAATAAATAAACTAATAAAACTAAATAATTAATAACTAATAAATAATAACTAATAGACTAATAAACTAATAAAATAAATAAAATAATAACTAATAAATAATAAAACAATTAAAATAAAACTAAAAAAACTAAACCACAACTATAACATAACTAATTAACTAACTAATCAAAACCATAACTAAAAAACTAAACTAAAAATAACCAATAAATAAACTAACTAACTAATCTAATAAATAAAAGTAATTACTAAGCTAATAATAATAACCAATAATAAAACTAATAAAATAATAATAATAACTATTAAATAATAAAACTAACTAAACTAAACTAATAATTAATAATTAAACTAATAAACTAATAACTAATAACTAAAATAACTAAACTAATAACTAATAAACTAATAAAAAGCTAAATAATAAACCAACTAATAAATTAAAACTAAACTAAATAAATAACCAAAACCAAATAACTAATAACTAATAATACCAAATAAATAATAAAATAACTAAACTAAAAAACTAATAATAATAAAACCAATAAACTAATAAACTAATAACTAATAAAATAATAATAAACAATAAACTATAACTAATAAAACTAATAAAACCAAAACCTAATAAAATAATAATAAAACTGAAACCTAAAACTAAATAACTAATAAAAATAATAATTACTAAACTAATAAACTAATAATAAATAACTAATAATAAATAATTAATAATAAACTAAATAGCTAAACTAAAAATAATAACAAAACTAAAATAATAATTAATTATAACTAAAACTAATAACCTAATAATTAATAAAACCTAACAACTAATAATAACTAAACTAATAACTAATAATCAACTAATAATAACTAAAAAAACTAACTAAATAACTAATAAATAATGAAACTAATAAACTTACTAATAACTAATAATAATAACTAATAATATACTAATAAACTCAATAATAATACTGACTAACTAATAATAACTAAAAACTAATAACTAAGTATTTATAATAAATTTACTAAACTAATAACTAATAATAATAATAATAAACTAAAACTAATTAACTGAATTAATAACTAAATAACTAAACTAATAACTAATAATAAAAATAAAACTAAACTAATAATAACTAATAATAAGAACTAATAACTAATAAAACTAACTAAACTAATAACTAAGTAAATAAACTAATAAACTAATAAAAACTAATAACTAATAATAACTAATAAAACTAATAAAATAACTAAAACTAAACTAAATAATAAAACTAAAATAACTAATAACTAAACTAAATAACAATATAATAAACTACTAAAACCATAAACTAATAAAAAACTACCAACTAACTAATAATAAATTAATAAACCAACTAATAAAAAAAAATAAACCAAAATAAAAATAATAAAAAAACCAAAACTAAAACCAACTAAAATTATAATAACCTAACTAACTAATAACTAATAACTAAACTAATAATAATAAACTAATAACTAACTAAGTCACTAATAAAACTAAAAAATAATAACTAATAATAATAACTAAACTAACTAAATAAAATAACTAAACTAATAACTAATAACTAACTAACTAAACTAATAACTAAATAAACTAACTAATAGTTAATAGTAACTAAAACTAAATAACTAAATAAAAAAACTAAACTAAACTAATAAAGCAAACAATAACTAAAATGACTAACTAATAACAACTTAACTAATAATAAAGATTAACTAAATAATAAAACTAAATTAATAACTAAAAAAATTAATAATAAAACTAATAATTAACAAATAAATAAACTAACTAATAATTAAACTAATAACTAATAATAAACTAAATAACTAACTAATAACTAACTAAATAAAAACTAATAAACTAATAAGTAATAACTAAACTAAAAAAATAATAACTAAATTAATAAAAACATACTAAAAAAAAACTTATAAAACTAAACTAATAACTAATAACCAACTAATAAATAAAACTAACTAAAAACTATTAACTAAAACTAAACTAATAAAACTAATAAAATAACTAACTAAACAACTAACTAAATTAATAATAACTAAATAACTATCTAAGAAACTAAATAACTATAACTAATAAATTAAACTAAACTAAACTAAAAAACTAAACTAAACTAATAACTAAATAAATAAAAACTAATAAATAAAACTTAATAACTAACAACTAAACTAATAAACTAAAAACTAATAATTAATAAATTAATAAAACCAAAAAAACTAATAAACTAATAATGAAAATAAGTAAACCAATAATTAATAACTAATAAAATAACTAAATAATAATAAACTAATAAACTAACGAATAACTAATAAAACTTAATAACTAACTAACTAACTAACTAATAAATTAAAACTAATAAATAAACCTATAAATAAAACTAAACTAATAACTAAAAAACTAAACTAAATAACTATAACAAACTAATAACTCGATTAATAAACTAATAACTCAAACTAACTAACAATAAACTAAGAAACTAAAAAATAATAAATTGACTAAACTAAAAAACTAAAAAAAAACCAATAACTAAACTAATAGCTAATAATAACTAAAAAAACTAATAAAACTAACTAAAAACTAAATTAAAACTAAGTAACCAAATTAATAAACCAACTAACTATTAATTAACCAAAAAACTAATAATAACCAATAACTAACTAACCAAATATAATAAAACCAAATAAAAAACTAATAATAAACTTAAAAACTAATAAAAAAACTAAACTAATAACTAAACTAATAAACTAATAACCTAATAAAACTAAATAACAAAACTAATAACTAAAAATAACTAAAAAACTAATAACTAACAACTAACAACTAACTAATAACTAATAATAAAATTAACTAACTAACTAACTAAGTAATAACTTAAAACTAATAAAACTAAATAACTACTAAACTAAAAACTAATAAAAACTAACTAACTAACTAAGTAAATAAATAACTAATACTAACTAAAACTAAATAACAAAACTAATAAACTAATAAAATAAAAAACTAACTAATAACTAATAATAATAACTAAAACAAAAAACTAATAATAACTAAACAAATAACTAATAATAACCAATAAAACTAACTAAACTAATAACTAATACTTAACCAATAAAAATAACTAAAAAACTAAATAAATTAAACTAATAATAATAAAAAAAACTTAAACTAATAAACTAAACTAAAAAACTATAACTAATAATAATAACTAATAACTAATAACTAAACTAATAACTAATTAATAACTAATAACTAACTAAAAACTAAACTAAATAACTAACTAAAACAAACCAAAAACCAACTAATAACTAAAACTAAAAAAACTAACAAAACTAATGTAACCAACTAATAACCAAAACCTAAACTAAACTAAAAAAAACCAAATAATAATGACTAAACTAAATTAAAAAACTAAACTAATAAAAAATAACTAAACTAAACCAATAAAATATTAACTAACTAATAATAATAATAAAACTAAAACTAACTTATAACTAATAAAAAGTACTAATAATAACTAATAAGCTAATAAACTAAATAACTAACTAATAATAATAATAACTAAACCAATAAACTAATAACTAATAATAACTAATAAATCTAACTAACCAAATAATAAAAAACTAATAAAACTAATTAACTACTACTAATAACTAAATAACTAACTAAAAACTAATGAAAACTAAACCTAATAAACTAATAAACTAATAACTAATAACTAATAAAACTAATAACTAATAATTAATAAATAATAAACAAATAACTAATGTAATTACTAATAAAACTAAAGTAATAAAACCAACTAACCAACTAAGACTATAATAATATAACTAAAAACTAAACTAATAAACTAATAAATAATAACTAATAACTAATAAAACTAAATAACTAATTAATAACTAACTAATAAACTAACTAACTAATAACTAAAAACTAATAAACTAATAACTAAGCTAAAAAACTAAAATTAACTAATAGTTGCTAACTAGTAATAACTAAACTAAATAAAAGCTAACTAATAACTAAAATAACTAAACTAATAATAAATAACTAATAGACTAATTACTAATAACTAAAGTAATAAACTAACCAACTAATAAAAACCATCAATAATAATAACTAAAACTAAACTAATAAACTAATAAATATAATTAATAACATAAAACTAAATAACCAATTAATAACCAATAAACTAAAACTAATAACCAAAAAACCAATACTAATAAGCTAAAAACTAAAACTAACTAATACAATAGTAATAACTAAACTAACTAATAACTAACTAATAACTAAACCAACTAAACTAATAATAAATAAACTTAAATAATAACTTAATAAAACTAATAATAAATAACTAAACTAATAATTAATAACTAATAAACTAATAAAATAACTAAACTAATAATAATAATAACTAAATAAAATAAACAAATTAATAATAATTATAATAATAATAACAAAAATAATAATAAATAACTAAACTAAAAAACTAATAAACTAACTTAAAAAAAATTAATAAACTAATAACTAAATAAACTAATAAACTAATAACTAAACTAATAAATTAACTCATAACTAACTAAACTAATAATTAATAACAAACTAATAAAACTAATAATAATAATAATAATAATAATAATAATAATAACTAATAATAACTAACTAATAGTAAAACCTAATAATTAATAACTAACTAAACTAATAATAAAACTAAATAATAAACTAATAATAACTAAATAATAAATAATAATAACTAACTAACTAATAACTAATAACTAACTAATAAATAAAAATTAATAATTAATAACTAATAAATAAATAAACTAATGATAAATTGATAACTAATAACTAATAATAATGACTATAATAAACTAAAAACTAAAAACTAATAATAACTAATGAATAATAATAAAACTAATAAATAAACTAAGAACTAACTAATAATAATAAAACTAAACTAATAACTAATAATAAAACTAATAATAACTAAAACTAATAATAACTACACTAAAAACTAACTAACTAATAATAACTAAAACTAATGAAACTAAAAACTTAACTAATATAACTAATTAATAATAATAACTAACTAATAATAATAGTAACTAAACTAATAACTAATAAAACTAACTAATAAAATAACTAAACAAATAACTAATAATAATTAACTTGCTAATAAACTAATAATAAACTAATAAACTAATAAACTAATAACTAATCACTAATAATAACTAAAAATAATAAACAAATAATAACTTAATAATAAATTAAATAACTAACTAATAACTAATAAACTAATAAAACTAATAAAATAAATAAAGTAATAAACTACTAATAATAACTTAACTAATAACTAAAACTAACTAACTAACTAAAATAATAACTAATAAAACTAACTAAAATTAAAAGCTAAACTAAAAACTAAACATAATAAAATAACTAAACTAATAAAAATAACTAATAACTTATAACTAACTAATAAACTAATAACTAACTAAAAATAACTAAACTAATAAACTAATAACTAAAACTAACTAATAACTAAACTAATAACTAATAAAAATAACTAATAACTAAACCTAATAACTAAATGACTAACTAATAATAACTAAACTAAAACTAACTAAACTAATAAACTAATAACTGATAAAACTAAAAAACTAGTAACTAATAATAACTAATAAATAAACTAACTAACTAAACTAAAAAACCTAATAACTAAAACTAAATAAATAAACAAATAACTAATAAAAACTAAGAAAACTAATAATAATAACTAAATTAATAAATAAACCTAAATAACTATGCTAACTAATAACTAAATTGATAAATTAAAACTAAATAAACTAACTAAATAATAATTAATAACTAATAAATAAATAAAATAATAAACTAATAACTAATAAAAACTAATTTAAAAAATAAAACTAACTAACTAATAACTAACTAATAACAATAAAACTAATAACTAATAAACTTATAAACTAATAAGTAAATAAAACTAATAACTAATAAACTAAATAACTAAATAAAACATATAACCTAACTAATAAATAACTAAATTAATAACTAATAACTAAAACTAATAATAATAACTAACTAATAATAAGAACTAATAAAAAAGTAACTAAAATAATAACTAATAAACAAACCAAAAACTAATAATAATTAATAATAGTTAAACTAATAACTAATAAATTGAAAACAAACTAATAAATTAATAACTAATAACTAAACTAATAATAACTAAACTAATAACTAATAATAATAACTAATAAACTAATAACTAACTAAACTAACTAACTAATATAACTAAAAAACTAATAATAATAATAATAATAATAATAATAATAATAATAATAATAATAATAATAATAATAAAACTAATAACTAAACTAATAATAATAATAATAAACTGAAAAACTAAATAAAACTAATAAACAAAAAAATAAACTAATAATGACAAACTAAACTAAACTAATAACTAATACAACAACAACAACAACAACAACAACAACAACAACAAGCCTTTATCCTACTAAGTGGGGTCGGCTACATGAATCCTTCGTCTCCATTATGTCCTATTATGTGTCAAATTCTCATTTAATTCAAGTACACTTAGGTCATATTTTATACATCTTAACCGAGTATTTTTAGGTCTACCTCTACCTTTCATAACATAAGGCAAACCTAATGCATCTACTCTCCTAACCGGGTCATCAGACGAATGACACTTTATGTGGCCAAACCATCTAAGGCGACTCTCTCTAATCTTATCTGCCACCGGAGCTACTCCAACTTTTTCCCGAACATACTCATTTCACATTTTATCTCTAAGAGTAAAGCCACTCATCCACCTGAGCATCCTCATCTCTATAACACTTAACTTAGTCTTATGCTTCTCTTTTATTGGCCAACATTCTGCACCATAAGTCAGTGCAGGTCTTACCACCATCTTATAAAATTTTCCCTTAAGTTTAAGTGGAACTTTTCTATCACACAAACAGATGCGTTCCTCCACTTCAACCATCCAACTTGAATTCTACTAAAAACATCTCCATCTATTTCACCATCATTTTGAACAATAGAACCTAAATATATCAAATGCTCACTCTTATTAATGACTTGTTCACCTAATGTCACAACACTACCACTAGAACTTCTACAACTAAAATTACACTCCATATATTCAATTTTAGATCTACTTAAATGAAAACCTCTAGACTCTAATGTTGACCTCCATAATTCAAGTTTCTCTTGGACTCCCTCTCTAATCTTCTCAACAAGAAGAATGTCATCAGCAAAAAGCATACACCAAGGTACATCTTCCTATAAATGCTTAGTAAAAACATCCATAACTAAAGCAAAAAAGATAAGGGCTTAAAGTTGATCCTTGATGTAATCCAACTGAAATAGGAAAATATTTTGTCAATCCTCCTTGTGTTTGGACACAAGTAATAGCTCTAGTATATATATCCTTAATTACTTGAATATAACCAATATTAACTCCTTTCTATTCTAGAACTCTCCAAAGAACATCTCTTGAAACTTTATCACAAGCTTTCTCTAAATCAATAAATATCATATGTAGATCCTCTTTACTTTCTCTATACTTCTCCATCAAACCTCTTAACAAATGTATATCATCCATAGTAGATCTACCTGGCATGAAGCCAAATTGATTGTGGGAAACTTTTGTATCACATCATAACCTATGCTCAATTACTCTCTCCCATAATTTTAGTGTATGACACATTAACTTAGTTCCTCTATAATTTGCACACTCTTGTGCATCACCTTCATTCTTAAATAAAGAAATCAACAAACTCTTTCTCCACTCATCTCGCATCTTTTTAGTCTTTAAAATAACATTAAAAAGATTTGTAAGCCAAGAAATTCCTTGATCCCCTAAACATTTCCACACTTCTATTGGAATATCATCAAGTTCTACTGCTTTTCCATATTTCATTTTCTTTAAAGTTTCTCTAACTTCAAACTTACTAATACGATGATAAAAATAAAATTCTTTATTTTTGTTTAGGGTATCAAAGTTGTTAAAATCAATTGTACTTTCAGATCCTTCATTGAAAAGTTTATTAAAATACCTCATCCACCTATTTTCAATATCTTTTTCTAAGAAAAGCACTTTATTATTTTCATCCTTAATGCACCTCACTTAAACTAGGTCTTTACTTCTCCTATCTCTTTGGTTGGCTAACTTATACATACATCTTTCACCTTCTTTGGTATGTAATCTATTATATAAATTACTAAAAGCTAAATTTTTTGCATCATATATTGCTTTCTTAGAATCTCTACATGCCACTTTATATCTTCCCAATTCTCCAAGGTTTATAATAATGCTTCTTATTTCTTATCTTTTCTTGCACACTCTGACTCCACCACCAACTATTTTTATTAAAAGAAGCTTTTCCTTTTGATTCTCCAAGCACATTTTTGGCAACTTGCTTAATTTCACTTGCCACTTTTCCACATAACATTAGCTTCCTTATGAACATCCCAAATATTAAGCTCTTGTAGCTTGCTCTTAAAAATATTTTTATTTGTGTTCTTTAAGTGTCTCCATCTAATCAAAGGACAATAATTTGATTTATTTTTCCTATTAAAAATTTTCATCTTAAAATTTAAAACTAACAATCGATGTTGGGTACTTAAACTTTCACTTGGAATGACCTTACAATCTTTACAATCTAAACGATCTATTTTTCTTATCTGAAAATAATCAATATGTGTTTTACTAGATCCATTTTTATAAGTAATAGTATGTTCATCTCTTTTCTTAAATAAAGTATTAGCAACTACCAAATCATAAGCTAAGGCAAAATCTAATATAGTCCTACCATCTTCATTTGTCACTCCAAATCCATAACCACCAAGAATACTTTTAAAATCTTCTACCACTCTACCAACATGTCCATTTAAATCTCCTCCAATAAATACTTTTTCTTCAAGAGGTATCTTTTGTATTAATCACTCTAATTCATTCCAAAATTTTCTTTTGAGCTTACATCCAAACCTACTTGAGGAGCATAAACACTTATAACATTGATAATCTTAGTATCAACAATAATCTTTAAAGCTATAATTCTATCTCCACATCTATTAATATTTATAACATTATCTTTCAAACTTTTATCTATAATCACACCTACACCATTTCTAGTTCAACTTCTACCTGAATACCAAAGTTTAAAACCTAAACTATCAATCTCCTTGGCCTTCTCCCCAACCCATTTAGTTTCTTGAACATATAAAATATTTATCTTTCTATGAACCATAATATCTATTAATTCCATTAATTTACCCTTAAGAGTACTTATTCCAAGATCCTAACCTAATTTTAGTTTTATGGACTAACTTCTTTGCCCGCATCCGTCCATAATATGGGAACCCATTTTACAACCGCACTTGGCCGATATAGCCTTGCACATTTTTCACTGTATTCAAGCCATACAACGCATCACTTTCAGGGGACACCCTAGCATTAACACAAAGATTTAAAGGATTCATGTCATGATTATTTTGACAAGTTTTACGCTGGCTGTCGACTACCTATCGCAACCCTCCACTTTTCACATCCGGACTTGGGACTGACAAAGGTAGTGTTATAACTAATAACTAATAACTAATAACTAACTAAATTAATAAACTAAATTAATAAGTAAAAATAAATAAAGCTAATAACTTATAATAATAAAATAAATAACTAAATAACTAAATAACTAAACTAACAAAATAACTAAATAACTAACTAAAAACCTAAACTATTAACTAATAATAATAACTATTAATTAATAACTAATAAATAATAATAATATAATAAACTAATAATAAATAACTAACTAAAACTAATAACTAATAATAATAACTAATAATAACTACACTAAGTAATAAATAACTAATAACTAAACTAATAACTATCTAATAAAACTAATAACTAATAATAATAACTCAAAAACTAATAACTAATAACTAATAATAATAAACTAAAACTAATAACTAATAAAACTAACTAACTAATAACTAAATTAAACTAATAACTAACTAAAAAATAAAAATATTAAATAATAATTAAACTAAAAATAATAAACTAATAATTCATAACTAATATAAAAACTAAAAAGCTAAAACTAATAATAACTAATAATAACTAATGAACTAAAAGCTAAACTAATGACTAATAAACTAATAAATAATAAACTAATAACTAATAAAAATAAGCTCATAAAATTAATAACTAATAATAACTAAAAACTAAACTAATGACTAATAAAAATAAGCTCATAAAATTAATAACTAATAATAACTAAACTAATAACTAATTACTCACTAAAATAAATGAATTAATAAACTAAACCTAAACTAAATAAAATAATAATAACTAATAAACTAATAACTAAAATAATAATAAAAAACTAAAAACCTAAATAACTAAACTAATATAACTAATAAAAAGCTAAAATTAATAAACTAATAACTAATTAAAAACTAAATAATAACTAATAAACTAATAACTAATAACTAACTAAAAACTAATAACTAAACTAAAAAAACAAAATAATAATAAATAAATTAATAAACTTAAAACTAATAATAAAATTAATGATTAAAATAACTAAACTAATATACTAATAACTAATAAACTAAAAACTAAAAACTAATAAACTAATAACTAATAATAACTAAACCCTTAAAAAATAAAAAAAATAAACCAAATCTAAAAAAAACCTTAAAATAAAATAAAAAAACCTAAACCTAAATTAAATAAAAACTCAACTAAAACATAAAAATAAGAATCTAAACTAAAAGGTAAACTAAATAAACTAAATAAACCTAAGCCTACCTATTTACTTAATTTAAAAATAATAAAAAATAAATAAATAAAACCTAACCCTAAACCCTAAACCCTAAACCCTAAACACTAAACCCTAAACCCTAAACCCAAAACCTAGAACTTAAACCTTGAAACCTACAACTATAATCCCTAAACCTAATCCCTAAACCATAAAAACCTAAAGACCTAAACCTAAACTAAATAAAACCTAAAAATAAAAATAAATAAACTTAAATCTAAATAAAATAATAAAATAATAAAATAATAAAATAAATAAAAATAAAAATAAAAATCTAAACTAAAATCTAAACCTAAACCAAGAAATAAAATAAAATAAAAAATAATAAAAACTAAACTAAAATAAAATACATAAAAACCTAAACCAAACTAAAAAAATAAAATAAACCTAAAAATAAAAAATCTAAATAAAATAAAAATAAAATAAACCTAAATTAAAATAAAATAAAATAAAAACAAAATAAAAACATAAACCTAAAAAATAAAACCTAAACCCTAAACTAAAAAAAAAATAAACCTAAAATAAAACAAACTAAACTAAATAAAATAAACCTAAAAGTAAACTAAAATAACCCTAAAGCCTAAACCATAAACTGTAAACTAATCGTAAACCCTAAAAACTGAAAATCCTAAACCTAAACTAATTAAAACCTAAAAATAAAATAAATAAATAATCCTAAACCTAAATAAAATAGAACAATAAGAGAATAAAACCTAAATTAAACCTAAACCTAATCCTAAGCCTAAACCTAAATTTAAAAATAAAATAAAATTAAAATAAAAACTAATAAAAAAATTATTAAAAACCTAAACTAAATTAAAAAATAAAATAAACCTAGAAATAAAAAACTTAAATAAAATAAAAACTAAAACTAAAATAAAAATAAAATAAAACTAAAATAAAATAAAATAAAACTAAATAAAAACCTAATTTTAAAAATAAACCTAAAAATAAATTAAAAAAACCTAAACCGTAAACTAAAAAAAATGTAAACCTAAAATAAAAAGTAAAAAAAACCTAAACCTAAACTAAAAAAAATAAACCTAAAAATAAAAAAACCTAAATAAAATAAAAACTAAATGTAGAAGTAAAAAAAATAAACAAAATAAAAACCTAAACCTAAAATTAAAACCTAAAAATAAATAAAAAAAGCCTAAACCCTCAACTAAAAAAAAAATAGACCCAAAATAAAAACTAAATAAACTAAATAAAATAAACTTAAACCCAAACTAAAATTACCCTAAACCCCTAAACCATAAAGTGTAAACTAACCGTAATCCCTAAAAACTTAAAATCCTAAACCTAAACTAAATAAAACATGTAAATAATAGAAATAAATAAACCTAAACCTAAATAAAATAAAATAATAAGACAAAATAAAAACCTAAACTAAAACCTAAACCTAAACTTAAACCTAATAATAAAATAAAATAAAAAATAAAACTAAACTAAATTAAAATTATTAAAAACCTAAACTAAACTAAAGATTAAAATAAACCTAAGAATAAAAAACCTAAATAAAATAAAAACTAAACCTAAAATAAAATAAAATAAAAACTAAATAAAAACCTAAACCTAAAAAATAAAACTAAAAATAAATAAAAAATAAAACCTAAATCCTAAACTAAAAGGAAAACCTAAACCTAAAATAAAAATAAAATAAACCTAAATCTAAACTAAAATAAATAAAACCTAAACCTAAACTTAAAATAAACTAAACCTAAACCTTAACCAAAACTAAATAAAATAAAATAAACTAAAAATAAACCTAAACATAAATTAAAAAATAAAACCTAAAAATAAACCTAAAACCTAAACCAAAAAAATAAAATAAAAACCTAAATCTTAACCTAAATATAAAAAATAAAACATAAACCTAAAAAATAAAATAAAAATAAAACTAAACATAAAAAAACCTAAACCTAAAACAAAATATAAAAAAACCTAAACTAAATAAATAAACCTAACATAAATAAATTAAACTAAATAAAAATAAAAATAAACCTAAATATAAATAAAAAAGAAACTAAATAAAATAAATCAACCTAAACTTATCAATTTACTTAATTTAAAAAAAAATTTAAAAAAAACCCTAACCCTAAACCCTAAAAACCCTAAATCCTAAATAATAATCACTAATAAACTAATAAACTAATAACTAATAATAATCAATAATAACTAATAACTAATAACTAATAATAACTAACTAATAACTAGTAAAACTAATATAACTAATAAAACTAATAATAACTAATAATAACCTAAACTAATAACTAATAAGTAAAACAAATAATAACATAACTAATAACTAATAATAATAACTAAGTAATAAATAAAAATAATAAACTAAAAACTAAAACTAAAAACTAAAACCTAATAAAACTAATAAGCTAATAACAAAACTAATAATAACTAATAAATAACTAACTAACAGCTAAGAAACCTAAATAATAAATAAATAACTAATAAAATTATCTAGTAAACTAATAAACTAAAACTAAAACTAAAACTAATAAAAAATAATAAAACTAATAACTAATAATAATTAATAATAACTAAAAACCTAAATAAAACTAACTAATAAACTAAATAACTAACTAATAAATAATAACTAATAATAATAAGAATAAAATAATAAAACTAAAAACTAAACTAAACTAATAATAACTAAATCTAACTCAACTAATAACTCATAATAATAATAACCAATAACTAATAACTAATAAAACTAAAATAATAACTAATAACAAATAATAATAAAACTAATAAACTAATAATTAATAAACTAATAACTAATAAACTAATAAAACTAACTAAACATAACTAATAAAAACTAACTAAAATAACTAAATAAACTAATTACTAAATAACTAAAAATAACTAAATAACCTAATAAAAACTAAGTAATAAATAATAACTAATAAAAATAAAAAATAACTTACTAAACTAATAACTAATAAAAAATAAATTGAAAAACTAATAATAACTAATAAAACTAATAAAACTAAAATTAATAACTAAATAAACTAATAATAACTAATAATCAATAACTAATAATAATAATAAACTAATAAAACTAAAACTAAACCTAATAAATAACTAATAAAACTAAAAACCTAATAAAATGAATAACTAATAATAAATAACTATAACTAATAACTAATAAACTAATAATAAACTAAAACTAATAAAACATAATAACAAATAAAACTAATAAAAATAACTAATAATAATAAAACTAATAAAACTAATAAATAAAACTAATAATAATAACTAAACTAACTAACTAATAGGCTAATATAAATAAAACTAACTAATAATAACTAATAACTAACTATTAACTAAAACTAAAAAAACTAATAAACTAAAACTAAATAACTAACTAAACTAATAACTAGTAATAATAATAACAATAATAATAAAAAATAACTAAACTAATAATAAAATTATAATAATAACTAAACTAATAAACTAAATAACTAATAACCTATAAATAATAAACTAATAACTAATAACTAATAAATAATAAACTAATAACTAATAAAACTTAAAAACTAATAATAACTAATAACTAAAACTTAAAAACTAATAAACAAAAACTAAATAATTAACTAAACTAATAACTAATAATAACTAAAGTAATAATAATAATAACTAATAAAACTAATAAACTAATAATAATTAAACTAATAATAATAAATATAATAATAACTAATAACTAATAAAAACTAAACTAAACTAACAAAAGAATAACTAAAAATAAACTAATAACTAATAATAAAATTAAATAACTAATAATAATAAATAAATAACTAAACTAATGACTAATAAAAAAATTTAAATAACTAAACTATTAAAAAACTAATAAAATAAATAGTTAACTAACTAATAATACTAAAACTAATAAACAATAAAATTAATAACCTAATAATAACTAATAATTAAATAAAACTAATAAACTAAAACTAATAATAAAAACTTTAAAACTAATAATAACTAAAAAACTAAAACTAACTAATTAATAATAATAATAATGAAACTAATAAACTAATAATAAAATAACTAATAACTTAACTAAATAAAAACAAATAAAACTAAAACCTAAATAACTAATATAAACTAAGAAAACCTAATAAACTAAACTAACTAATAACTAATAAACTAACTAGCTAATAAACTAATAATTAAAAATAAACTAATAATTAAAAAACTAATTAATAAACTAACTAAAACTAACTAATGACTAATAACTAAAAACTAAAACCTAATAATAATAATAATAACAAATAAAAAAACTAATAAAAATCTAACTAAACTAACTAAATTAATAACTAATATACATAATAATAAAAAAATTACTAATAATTACTAAATAAATAACTAACTAATAATAACTAAATAACTAAGAAATAACTAAAAACATATAAAAGCTAATAAAAGCTTATAACTAATAAAATAAACTATATATCTAATAATAAACTAAACTAATAATTACTAAAAATAATAACCCTAACTAAAACTAATAAACTAAAAGCTAATTAAACTAAATATAAATAAATTTAAAACTATAACTAATAACTAATAATAATAATGAAACTAAACCTAAAACCTAATAAACTAATAAACTAATAATAACTAATAAAAATTAATAATAAATAATAGCTAAAACTAATAACTAATAAATAATAATAATAATAATAACTAATAAAACTAAATAAAAACTAATAATAACTAAAATAAATAACTAAATAACTAATAGTAAACTAAAATAATAACTAATAATAATAAACTAACTAATAATAACTAACTAATAACTAATATACTAATAAATAATAAATAATAAAATAATAATAACTAATAATAACAAAAAACCTAGTAAACTTATAACTAATATAACCAACTAAATAATAAACAAGCTAAAACTAATAACTAACTAAAAATAATAACTAAACTAAAACTAATAATAAAAAAAAACTAATAAACTAATAATAACTAATAACCTAACTAACTAATAAAACTAAACAAATAATTAACAAACTAACTAAAACTAAAAAACTAATAAAACCTAATAATAATAATAACTATACTAAACTAAAACTAATAAAACTAAACTTACCAATAACTAAATAATAAAACTAAAACCTAATAATAATAAACTAAAAATAAGTAAACTAATAACTAAATAATAAAACTAATAAACTAAAACTAATAACCTAATAAACTAATAATAATAACTAAAATAAACTATAAACTAATAACTAATAAACTAATAATAATTTAAAATAATAAAAAAAATATAATAATTAAAGTAATAACTAGACTAATAATAAATAATAATAACTAAAACCTAATAACTAAAGTAATAAATAAATAACTAATAAAAATTAACTAATAATAATAAATAATAACTAAACTAAAACCAACTAATAAAATAAACTAATAACTAAAAAATAATAAAACTAAATAATAATAAATAATACCAAAAATAATTAATAATAATAATAATATTAATAATAACTAACAAAAATAATAATAATAACTAAATAATAAACTAATAATATTAATAAACTAAAACTAAAAATAAAAACTAAATAACTAATAACTAATAAACTAGTAAAATTAATATCTAATAACTAATAAAATAAAAACTAATAATAATAAAACTAATAAAAACTAAACTACTAAACTAATAACTAATAGTAAATAATAATAAACTACCAATTAATAATACATAACTAAACTAACTAATTAACTAATAAAACTAAAAAACTAATAACTAATAAACTAAAAGCTAATAATAAAATAAAAATCTAAACTAACTAATAACTAATAAAACAAAAAACAAAAACTAATAACTAACTAATAATAATAAACTAATAATAATAATAACTAAATAAACTAAAAACTAACTAAAAACTAACAAATAACTAATTAAAAATAACTAATAATTAAACTAATAACTAAAAACTAATAAAACTAACTAAAAATTAATAAACTAAACTAATAGCTAAAAATGAAGTAATAAAAACTAAACCTAATAAACTAATAAAACTAAAACATAATAAATTAAACCTAATAACTAATAATAACTAATAATAAATAACTAAATAAATAATTAATAAAATAATTAATAAAATAAACTAATTAAATTAATAACAAACTAAACTAACTAAACTAACTAATTAAAACTAATAAAACTAAACCTAATAACTAATAAAAACTAAATAACTAAACTAAATAACTAATAACTAAAACTAATAATAAAAACAAAAACTAAACTAAAAATAAAACTAAACTAACTAAAACTAAACTAATAAACTAATAAACTAACTAAATTAATAAAAGTAATAAAAAATTAAACTAAACTAATAAAACTAACTAACTAATAAATACTAATAAAACCTAATAGCCTAAAAAACTAACTAAACTTAAAAAGAACTAAAACCTAATAACTAAACTAAACTAACTAATTAAACTAAAACCTAATAACTATTAATTAAACTTATAATAAACTAACTAACTAACTAAAAACTAAATAAAACCAATAAACATAACTAAAAACTAATAACTAACTAATTATAAAACTAAACTAATAACTAAAAAACTAAACTAATAACTAAAACAAATAACTAACTAAAACTATAAACTAACTAATAAACTAGTAATACTAAACTAACTAATAATAAAAATATAAAACTAAAACTTAAAAAACTAATAACTAAAATAATAATAATAACTAATAACTAATAAATAAAATCTAATAAACTAATAACTAACAAAAAATAACTAAATAACTAAAAAGATAAAATGAAACTAATAAACTAAACTAATAATAAACTAACTAAGCTAATAACTAATTAAAAAACTAAAAAACTAATAACTAATAATAACTAATAATTAATAACTAATAGCTAATAACTAAATAACTACTAATAACTAATAACTAAACTAATAACTAATAACTAATCTAATAACTAATAACTAAACTAATAATAAACAAAATTAATATTCGTGTATAGTCTTCTTCCCTATTAAGCTTTATAGCAATGTGTCTGCCATCTAAGAGCCCTACATTCCATTATCCCAATAATTTAACCTCATCAAAGTGTTTCTAATGAAGTCCATTTTTGGATGCTAAAGGCAAATTTTCTAATGAAAATGAACTTTAATAACTAACAAACTAGCTAAAAACTAATAATAAATAATAAAATAACTAAAGTAATAACTAAATAAATAATAAATAAACTAATAATAAACTAACTAACTAATAAATAACTAATAAAAACTAATAAAACTAATAATAAATAACTAACCTAATAACTAAAACTAATAACTAACTAATAAACTAGACTAACTAATAAATAACTAAATAACTATACTAATAATAACTAAATAATAACTAAACTTATAACTAATAATAACCAATAAAATAATTAATAATAACTAATGAAATAATAATAAACTAATAACTAATACAACAACAACAACAACAAGCCTTAATCCTATTGGGATGCCATGAATCCTTTGTCTCCATCGGTCCTATTATGTGTCAAATTCTCATTTAAATCAAGTATACTAAGATCATTTTTATACATCTTAACCAAGTCTTTTAGGTCTACCTCTACCTTTCTTAACATAAGGCAAATCTAATGCATCTACTCTCCTAATCGTCATCGGACACGCTTTATGTGGCCAAACCATCTAAGGCGACTCTCCCTAATCTTATCTACCACTGGAGCTGCTCCAACTTTTCCCGAATATACTCATTTTGCATTCTATCTCTAAGAGTAAAGCCACTCATCCACCTAAGCATCCTCATCTCTGTAACACTTAACTAATAACTAATAAATATTAAAAAAAATAAAACTAATAATATTAAGTAAAAAAAACTAAAAAACTAAACTAAAACTAATAATAACTAAAACTAACTAATAAATAACTAAACTAATAACTAAATAAAAACTAACTATAACTAAATAATAATAAAAAATAAATAACTAATAAAACTAACTAAAACTAATAAACTAATAACTAATAATAAAACTAATTAACTAAAGGAAAAAAACTAATAACTAAGAATAACTAATAAACTAATAACTAAAAACTAAAAATAATAAATTAGTAACTAATAAACTATAT
This sequence comes from Cymbidium sinense, assembly GCA_021442155.1. Taxonomy (NCBI): domain Eukaryota; kingdom Viridiplantae; phylum Streptophyta; class Magnoliopsida; order Asparagales; family Orchidaceae; genus Cymbidium; species Cymbidium sinense. The sequence continues at coordinate 176,610 of JAKCPB010001357.1, forward strand.
AATAATAATAATTAAACTAACTAAACTAATAAAATAACTAAATAACTAAATAATAAAAAACTAATTACTAAACTAATAAAATAATAACTAATAATAACTAATAATAACTAATAATAAAATAACTAAACTAACTAAACTAATAGCTAATAAAATAATAAAACTAAAAAAAACTAATAACTAAGAATATCTAAAAATAATAATAAATAAACTAATAAATTAAATAACTAATAAACTAATAACTAACAATAATTAATAACTAAACTAAACTAATAACTAATTAAAATTAATAATAACATAAACCTAAAAAACTAAAATAAAGTAAACCTAAAAAAATAATAAATAATAACTAAAATAATAAATTAATAAATATAATTAATAATAAAACTTATAAGTAACTAAAATAATAATAATAATAATTAATAATAAGTAATAAACTAATAAACTAATAACTAATAACTAATAAATAACTAATAAACTAACTAACTAACTAATAAATAATAACTAATAATAACTAATAATAATAAACTAAATAACAAAAAACTAATAAAACTAAATAAACTAACTAACTAAAATAACTAATAACTAAACCTAATAACTAACTAAAAACTAAATAACTAATAACTAATAATAACTAACTAAATAAATAACTAATTAAAATTAATAAACTAATAAATAACTAATATTAATAAACTAATAAACTAAAAATGTAACTAATATAAAACAACTAACTAAAGTAATAATAACTAACTAATAATAATAATAACTAAACTAAAAAATAATAAACTAATAGCTAATAATAAATAAGTAAACTAAATAATAACTAAATAAACTAATTAAAAAAACAAAACTAAGTAATACATGATAAAATAATAAAAAAGTAAACTAATAACTAATAACTAAAACTAATAATAATAATAATAATAATAATAATAATAATAATAATAATATAACTAATACAAACTAATAACTAATAACTAATAAAAACTAACTAAACTAATAAACTTATAAACTAAACTAATAAAATAATTAATAAAAACTAAACTAAATAACTAATAACTAAAAATAATAACTAATAATAAAATAATAACTAATATTAACTAATAACTAATAACTAAAAAATTAAAATAATAAAACTAACTAACTAATAACTAATAACTAACTAATAACTAAACTTATAACTAACTAATAATTAAAAATTAAAAACTAATAACTAATAAATAAAAAATAACTAAACTAAATAACTAATAGCTAACTAAACTAGCTGAAACTAATAATAAAACTAACTAATGATAACTAACTAATAATAACTAAGAACAACAAAGAACTAAAAACTAAATATCTAAAACTAATAATAAATTAATAACTAATAACTAACTAATAATGAAAGCCTAAACTAATAACTAATAATAGCTAACTAATAATAACTAAATAAATAACTAAAAAACTAAACTAATAAATAATAAAAACCAAAAAATTAACTAAACCTAAAACTAATAACTAAAAACTAGTAAAATAAAACTAATAAAACTAAGCTAATTAATAAACATAAAGCAAACTAACTAAATAATAATAAAACTAAAAAACTAATAATAATAATAACTAACTAAACTAAAACTAATAAACTAAACTAACTAATAACTAACTAAAAACTAATTAACTAAAAATAACTAACTAATAATAACTAAAATACTAATAACTAAAATAACCTAACTAATAACTATTAATAATAAACTAATAATAGCTAACTAAACTAAAACAAAACTAATAACCAATCAAAATAATAATAACTAAATAATAACTAACCAATAAAACTAATAACTAAAAAAATAATAATAATTAAAAACTAATAAACTAATAACTAACTAAAACTAATAAACTAATAATAACTAAACTAATTACTAACTAATAACTAATAATAAAACTAATAAACTAATAAACTAACAAATAACTAGTAATAATAAACTTACTAATAAACTATAATAATAATAATAATAATAATAATAATAATAATAATAATAACTAAACTAATAAATAACTAATAATAACTAAACTAATAACTAGTAATAATAAAACTAATAATAAACTAATAACTAACAAATAATAAATAGCTAACTAATAACAAATAAGACTAAAAAAAACTAAACTAACTAACTAATAATAAAAACTAATGATTAACTAAAACTAATAATTAAATAACTAAATAACTAAACTAAAAAAACTAAAAAAACTGAAACTAACTAATAAAAAACTAATAAACTAAAATAATAACTAATAAAACTAAATAACTAACTAACTCATAAAAACTAACTAATAAAAAAAATAAAAAAATCTAATAAAACTAATAAAAAATCTAATAAACTAAACTAATAAAAATAACTAAATAAAACTAACTAATAACTAACTAAAACTTAATAGCTAAATAACTAAAACTAACTAAAGCCTAATAACTAAATAATTAAAACTAATAAAAACTAACTAACAATAATAAAATTAACTAATAAAACTAATAATAAATAACTAATAATAAAAATAATAACTAAACCTAATAATAAAACTAATAATAAATAATTAATAAAACTAAAAAATAAAATCTAATAAACTAATAAAAAACTAACTAACTAAAAACTAAACCTAATAACTAAACAAAAAACTAACTAACTAATAAACCTAATAATAATAAATAATAAAACTAAATAAAATAAATAATAACTAATAATAAACTAATAAAACTAAATAATAAATAGCTAAAACTAATAACTAATCATTAATAATAACTAATAAATAAATAACCTAACTAAAACTAATTAACTAATAATAATTAATAAAACAAATCAAACTAATAAAAAACCTAATAACTCATAATAATAATAATAAAACTATAACTAATAACTAAACTAATAAATAACCATAAAAACTAAAAACCTAATAACTAAATTAAATAACTAATTGAAACTAACTAAAACTAATAATAATAACTAACTAATAAAACTAAGCTAACTAAAATAAACTACTAAACTAATAAAATAATAATAACTAATAACTAAATAACTAAACTAAAATACTAAAATACTAAAATTAATAACTTAAATAATAATAAAACTAATAAAGACCAACAAAAAAAATAACTAATAATAAACCTAATAACTAATAATAAAAAACTAACTAATAACTAATAAACTAATAATCATAAAAATAAATTTAAAAACTAAGTGATAATAACTAAATAACTAACTAACTAAAAAATAAACTAATAATAAATAATAATAAAACCTAATAAACTAAATAATAACTAAAACTAAGCTTAAGTAAAACTAATAACTAATAATAACTAACTAACTAATAACTAACTAAAATAACTAATAATAATAACTAACTAATAACTAATAAAATACTAACTAAAACTAAACTAAATAACTAAACTATTAAACTAACTATAAACTAATAAATAACTAAAAACTAAAAAAAAACTAAACTAACTAATAATAAAATTAAAACTAAACTAAATAACTAAATAATAAATAAACTAATAACTGATAACTAACTAATAAATAATAATAATAAATAATAGCAACATAATAATAACTAACAAATAAAACTAAAATAACTAACTAATAACTAAATAATAAAACTAAACTAAACTAATATTAATAATTAAATTAATAACTAATACATAATAATTAAAACTAATAAGTAAACTAATAACTAATATCTAATAATAATAATAATAATAATAATAATAATAATAATAATAAACTAATAATAAACCTAATTAATAATTAATAAAATAAAATAACTAATAATAATAACTAACTAATAAATAACTAAATAAATAACAAAAACTAATAATAATAAACTAAAAAAACTAATAAACTAACTAAAATAAATAAACTAAATTAACTATAATAACTAATAAAAATAACTAAAACCTAATAAACCAATAATAACTAATAGCTTATAAAAATAATTAAAACTAAACTAATAACTAAAAAAATAAAACTAATAAACTAACTAAATAAACTAATAAAACTAAACTAATAACTAATTATAACTAAATAATAATAATAAATAACTAATAATAATAATAATAACTAAAAAAATAACTAATAAAACTAATAATAACTAACTAATAAATTAATAAAACTAATAACTAACAATTAATTAAAATTAATAACTAAACTAATAAATAACTAATAATAAACCCAATAAACTAATCTAATAATTAAAACTAATAAATAATTAATAAACTAAACTAACTAAATAAAGCTAACTAATAAAAAAAATATAACTTTAAACTAATAAGCTAATAATTTAATAACTAAGAACTAAAAACTAAATAACTAATAAAACTAATAAAACTAATAAACTAATAAACTAAATAACTAAACTAACTAAAACTAATAATAACTAAACTAATAAACTAATAAACTAAATAATAATCACTAATAGCTAATAATAAGTAAAAAACTAATAACAAAAGTAATTATTAAACCTAAATTTCTAAACTATCTAATAACTTTAAAATAAATTAATAATAACTAAAAACTAATATACTTTTTCCAAAAAAAAAAAAAACTAATATACTAACTAAATAACTAAACTAATAAACTAATAAACTAAACTAACTAATAAACTAATAACTAACTAATAATAACTAATAACTAATAATAACTAATAAAACTAATACACAAAAAACCAAACCAAACTAACTAAACTAATAAACCAAACTAAACTAATAAAAACCAATAAAATAACTAATAACCAAAATAAACTAATAACCAACTAAAACCAAAAAAACTTAATAATAACTTACAAAAAAATTAACCTAAAACTAACTAACTAATAAATAATAAATAGTAACTAATAATCTAAATAAATAACTAACTAATAACTAAAACTAATAAACTAAATAAATAACTAACTAAAAATAACTAATTAACTAATAATAACTAATAAACTAATAATAAACTAAATAATAACTAACTAATATTAATAAAAAATAAACTAATAACTAACTAAATAATTAACTAATAATAACTAAATAACTAATTAATAAAACTAACTAAACTAAAAACAAATAAAACTAATAAAATAAACTAATAGTTAATAAGTAAACCTAACTTATAATTAATAATAACTAAATAACTAATAATAAAACTAAACCTAATAACTAAAACTAATAAAACTAATAAAACTAAGTAATAAAAAAAACTAAAACCAATAATAATAGTAAATATTAAATAACTAACTAAGTAATAAATAAAGCTAAAAAAACTAAACTAAATAACTAAACTAATAATAAAACTAACTAACTATTAAACTAATAATTAATAAATAAACTATTAAACTAATAACTAATAACTAATAATAATAACTAACTAAACTAATAAGCTAATAAAACTAATAAACTAATAATGAAAATAACTAATTAATAATAATAAAAACTAAATAAATAACTAACTAAAAACTAATACAACAACAACAACAACAACAAGCCTTAAATCCCACTAGGTGGGGTCGGCTACATGAATCCTTCATCTCCATTGTGTCCTATTATGTGTCAAATTATCATTTAAATCAAGTATACTAAGATCAGTTTTTATACATCTTAACCAAGTCTTTTTAGGTCCACCTCTACCTTTCTTAACATAAGGCAAATCTAATGCATCTACTCTCCTAATCGGGTCATGGGACGACCGACGCTTTATGTGGCCAAACCATCTAAGGCGACTCTCCCTAATCTTATCTACCACTCGAGCTACTCCAACTTTTTCCCGAATGTACACATTTTGCATTCTATCTCTAAGAGTAAAACCACTCATCCACCAAAGCATCCTCATCTCTGTAACACTTAACTTAGTCTTATGCTTCTCTTTTATTGGCCAACATTCTACAACATAAGTCATTGTAGATCTTACCACCATCTTATAAAATTTTCCCTTAAGCTTAAGTGGAACTTTTCTATTAAAAAATTAGCTAGATGCATTCCTCCACTTCAACCATCCAACTTGAATTCTATTAATAACATCTCCATCTATTTCACCATCATTCTGAACAATAGAGCCTAAATTTT